>VDFB02083343.1:31824-156963 GCA_007258455.2 Sequoia sempervirens
AAAATGTCCTGAAAAAATGGTTACCCTGATGAAAAATTGGAAAATAGGTGTCTTGGTGACAACAAAAATAAAAAAAATAGAAAAAAAATAAAAAAAAATAAAGAGAAAAATCGTCCTCTAGTCAAAAACACTTTGGTGGCGCTTTGGGCAAGTACCTTGGTGAAAACTTGGCAAACAGGCGCCTTGTGTAAATAAGCACTTTCCATCCACTAGGATCTTTGCAACTTGTTCTACATCATCCCTCCATCAAGCTTCCATCATTCATCACATTCCATATCTCCATCCATCACTCATCCATTCGATATCTACATCATAGCTTGGTCATGTGTTCATGTCATGATCCCTCCTAGTACTACTCGGCCCATTCTCAAGGTTAGTTTGTCTTGCCTCTATCAGAGTAGTCTATTTCATCACGCTGGGGGCATGTTCTCATTAGATCAGATTCGTGTATATTCTTGAAGTCCCTAAATCAGGATAATCCAAAAACATCATAAAATCATAAAAAAATACAAAAAATTTGAAACAATTCAAAATCCAAAAACAGGTCAAAGAGTTAGTCAAAAAGTCAAAAATAGAGTCTTCTTGTTGAACTATGGGTCTTTGAGCCTTGAACGTAGGAAATTTTGATCTATGATCATCCCTCGAGACAATTAGGTTAGTCCTTTAGGAGTTTGTCATAATAAACTGGTAGTCCATTTGTTCATATCTCATCAAATAATCAAGTTTGTGTCAGTCGAACTACGCGGTCTCTGTGAGTATAATCTAGGCAAGGATGATCTGGTTGATCAGCCCCTGAGGCCCCTAGGATAGGTCCTTAGGTTAGTCTCTTGGTAAAAATCTTAGAAAACCCCAAAACATTTGAAAATTCGAAAATCAAAACATTTGTAAAATCTTGAAAATACCAAAAATAGCCTCAAAACAATTCAAAAAAATCCAAGAACATCCAAATATTTGAAAAAATCCATCTGTCTCATCTAGTTATCTTCCACAATAAACATCACTCACAATAAATCAATCATCATCCTGAACCTTTGGTGAAACAATCGAAAACAAGTCTAGCAGTAAGTGAAAACTTAAACGTCAAAGTCTCAAGTCTAGGTCAATACGTAAACAAGTTAATCAACTCTTTATATCAATAGACTATCATCCAATCAGTCCCATATCAAATCATCTGATATCATCATGTCCTAGGATTCATCCTTCCTACAATGGACATCAATGTCAGGCATCACCGTAGTTTAGTCCTGGCTAGCGGTATTGAAGAACATTGGCTTGTTTGTGTACTTGATCTATTCTTTTTGATTTATCTTATTGCGCTCATTCCAAGGACCTCTCGATGATATCCCGAACAAAAGGATTTAGAGAGATAGGAATGGGGCAATGATCATTATCTTTTTATCTGTTGTTCTTGCTGGATGTCTTTGTAAAATAACCTCAGCGAATACTTGCTTTATTAGGTGTGTATGGAAGGCGTTTTAGATATCTTGTTGACCACATAGGAAGGGTTTCCTTCCTATGTTTTGGTTCGAGATGTTTGAAGTACCTAAAGTGCATCCTAGTAAGGATTTTGTATGTCAAGTGTGAACAAGGATACTCCTATCTGATTGTCGAGTCAAAGTCCATCACACTAGGTACAACGCCATCCTGCTTCTTTATACCTTAATGCATCATATTTATGTGTGTAATCAAACATAAGGTAATTATCCCTTTGAAAATCCCAACTCCTCAGCAAGCAAGTCATCATCATCATCATCATCATCATCATCATCTCATGTCATGTTGGAATCTCTAGTTTCTTCTATCTCTTTCTTTTCGCACTAACATGGTACCATGACAGTTAATCCGATCATTATCATCATTGCATTCATCCTGCATTCACAAACCATCAACACATTGCACATTGTACATTGCATATTGCATATCATATAGGAAACATTAAAACATATCATAAGATTGCATTTCAATTTATAGATTAGTTATTCTAAGCATCTCATGAATAATTACATTGCATTCATTTCACTTAAACATAAAAGTAATCATTCCATAACATCATTTGCATAATCCCATATCATAAACATCATAATCATCCCATGTCATAAACATCAATTACATCTATCATATCATTTGCATTCATTCTATCATTGCAGAAAAATCACATAACACATAACACATCCATTATGTTATCACATACACATTATACATCATTTGCATCCATTATATCATATCATAGACATCGTCATAAACATCATGTACACATATCATCATCGTCATAAACATCATTTACACATATCATCATCATATTACATCATACCATCCATCATTAGATAACAAAAATGTGATTAACCAAGCATTTGCATATCATAAAATTTGCACCATCTATACATAATCATCATAAAAAGTGGATAAAAAGATACTAAAAAAGAAATGCATCCATCCATAAACATCTGCATAATCACTGCATCACATCATAACATCATACATCGCATTGCATCACATATAATAAAAAGCATACATGCATCACATAAGATAGAACATCATTTCATAGCATAATAGAACATAAAGGATCATCCATAATGCAGTTAGGACCATCGCATATCATCATAATCATCATCTCATATATCATCAAATATACTGTCATGGTACAAAAAATTGGATCAATGTACATGTGTATATCAATGAGTACAATCGGTCCATGGGGCTATCAAAAACAAGCCCAGGGGCACAAAAAGAATCTTGTATCTGATCATAATGAGGGCTAGCCTTGCTAGTTGATACCCTCTCCACCTGCTCTCTCTCTGTGCTCCTCTGTTGGCCTGTGTCTTGTCCTTTGAGAAAATACCAGTACTTGAGCTTCCCTCGGTACGACCTGGTGGTAATACATCCTATAGTAGTTGGCCTCTTGAATGACCTCCCTATAAGCCCGGAGTGATATTGTGTTCTAGGAGGAGGAGGTGACCATACTCTCTAGCTATTGTTTTTCCGCTACCTGTAACTTTGTGGCATGTCTCTACAAAATGGCCTGATCTTTCTCTACTTTGGCGTGATCTCTCTCGGTTGTCAGTGCCTGTACTTGGGCTAGCAACTTCAAAATCTTCCCGTCTCTTAGATCTGGCTGTAGAGGTGGCTACGTGTGGGGCTGATCCTACTCCCCATCCCTGGGAGGCATCGAGATCCTGTCCTGGTGTCCCAAATCCTGCTCTTGCCAGTCCTGGTGTCTCAGATCCTACTACTGCCAGGGGGCATCCTGTCTCTGCTCTCCAACCTATGGATCTTTGGGTGGCTGATCCTATGGCCCATGATCTTGAACCTAGTGCATTGGTGGTGGCCCACCACTGCCCTAATCCTGATCTTCATCCCCCTGACCTCATCCTACTCTTCTGCCTCTTGCTCTGCATTGAGTGGATGATGTCCCTAGCACTGTTAGATGTAACAACTTGAACCAATCTTTGTAGGCCTACGTAGTCCCTGGATCGGCCTATCCTTGGTCATATGGCCATGGCCTTGCCACCAGCTGCATGAAACTCTGAACTACCTCATGGGTAGGTATATAACAACCCCAAAAGCTTTGACTCGCCGTCCTCACAAAAATAGCCACATACTAATCGTTTGGCATGTTCTGTGGCTCGCCGAACTATCTCTGAACCTTACTCGGCCGGTACATCTCTATCATTTTGTGCTCTCTGCCCTGCATCAGTCTATCTTGGCGAGCGAAGAATAGCTGTTGTGCATCATCGAACCAAGCGGGCTATCCAAGGTATGACTACCATCTGAACACTCGCATATCATCAAGGACCCTCCTCCAATGAGAAATCTTGTGTTGTCCTATATGTGTAAAGGAAAGACCTCCTTTGTATCACCAGACCACTGGATCATCTAGCTCTATCAGAACAGGTACAACTCTCGGATGAAGCACAAGGATGTGCTCCCATGCCCAGATATGTAGGAGTGTAACCCCTACCCCAAGTGCTCTACCGTCCAGATAGGAAAAATCATGAAGATCTCTATAAAGTGATGGTAGCAAAACTAGCCCCCATGCAAACAGTGTCGGTCATCGCCGAACCATGTGCTCCCAAGCGAGCCCCCATCCAAGACTGAAATATTGGCCTCGCTGATCTGGTGCAACAAGACCCGATATAATAGCTACAATGACCAAGTGGTAAGGCGATACGATGGGCTTGTGGTGCTCCAGCTTGATCTGGCCCTTGCAGAATACAATCTGGTTGGTGTCCATGAAGGCATAACAGGCCTCCCTCCCGACATCCATATCATAGATGACCCACTCACCATGAATGGGCAATCTCAGAATCCACCATACATCCTCCAACGTGACTGTGGCCTTGCCTATGGGAAGGTGGAATGAGGAGGTCTCACTATGCCATCTCTCAGCAAGTGTTGTCATCATGCCCAAGTGTGTCTGCACGGGTGATGCATAGGCAATGTACCAACACCCCATCTCTCCTAGGCACTCTTACTGTTGCTCATTCAACTCACCCAAAATGCTGAAAAGCTCCTGACACCTATGCTCATGTGAGTAGATCTCTGTCACCTCCTCCTGCATCAAGAAAAGTCATCGTGTTAAAATTCATCAAAAAATCCTAATCCTGGCTTGTCTCAGCATCCCGAAATTAACTTCAGCGTCACTGCCTGTGAAGGCGGTGTATTTTGCAAATTTCAAACTATGATGCTAGAGCCCTCAAACTCCCAAACTGCACAGCGGTGGTTTAGTTTGCAAAGGCGTTGGAGTTTGGAAGGAAACCCTAACACTAAAGAGCACTGTGATAGTGCAATCTGTAAAGGTGGTGGAGTTTGAAATTTAACCCTAAATTTAAAATTGCACCACGGCGTCGGACCTTGCAACAGCGGTGTAGTTTAAGCACCGAGCGTCACTGTTTAAAATTTCAGCGAGCCAATATAGTGTTGCTCCTAAGGACCTAGTTTTTAAATGTAATAAATGCATGCATAAAACAAAAATCAAGCTCGGGTTAAGGTGACTCACCAGTGGTCCAGTGCTAGGAAGTCTTTGGTGCGTCCATACTCAGTCAGAAATGTGCATGGGGAGTTGTTGTTGTGCCATTTCTCCAAAGGCTAAGAGCTCAAAATCACAAAATCTCTTAAGGTTGAATGTGAAAATGAGTTGAAAGTGCCCCCCAAGGCCTATTTAAGCCTAAAAATTAGGGTTTTCTAACCTCGTTTAGCTGTCCAGGAAGGGCCTAGGTCCCGTCATCCTTTTTTTGTCCGTCTAAGGGCCGTTTTATATCATTTTTTGTATTTTATCTCATTTTTTGGCATCCCAGAGCCTTTCTGGACCCGTCGGACACCTTGTCCTATTTTTTCGTGAGATCACGCAAAAATCAAGCTTTTCATCTGATCTCTTGAGGGGGTAGTATATTGGCATGTTTTCTCTCGTTGGGGCAATAGTGGGGCAAGTGTTGAAATCAGAAATTTTTTGGCTTTTGATTGAAACAGTTTATTCTTTGAATCAGCGTAGTAAGTGCACTGCTTCAAAGAGGGGCAAAATGTAGACACGTAAAATGTATTGATTGACATTACATGCTTGATCACACTTGATCCTAACTATTAACATCGTTTCATACCTAATCATCCCTTAGTCTAACCATTTAATCAAATACCCTTATTTGATTAAATTCATCAATTTTCCTCTCTTAATTAAATAAATCACTTATCTGATTAAGTCATCCTCTCTCGTTAATTAAATCAATCAAATTGATTTAATTAACCTTGGCTCCTTTATTTAATTAAATAAATCAATTTTTATTTAATTAATCTCTAAATTCTATCATCAAGTATTAAATTAAATAAATTAAACCTTTATTTGATTTAATCTAACCAATCATCCCTTTAGCTGAATAAATCAAAATATTTATTTAACTATCTCTAAAATCACATTCCTCTCATTTTTGATTTAAATCAACCCATAAATCTAAGTCAAATTTGTCACATCATGTAATCCCTCATTAAATTATGTAACCCTTGATTAATTTAATCCTAATCCATGTCCCATCCTCTAGCTTTTTCCACTTGCACATGAAAATAGATTTTATTCATTTATTAAATCCCTATTTTCTCTCAACATGTCATAATAGAGGAATATTCTTCCAAATTTGTAATCTTTCCAAGTGGACTTTGTCCTTCCAATAAGACATTTATTTCATCTTTTCATTGAGCCAAGTGGCATTTAAGACATTCCTTTTTCCCTCTTACATGTCATTTCATTATTTTCAAATTCCACCTAAATGCATTCATGGGCACATTCATCAAAATGTGCACATCCTTCATCCACTCATCTCTTGAAAAGTGGCACCTTTCCATTGGTTGAAATTTAGTTCCACATTGCTTCTTTTTGGGCATTTATCCAACTTGTCATTCTATAAATAAGAGGCTTCTTTCCTCATTTCATTATCCACAATTTGAGCAAAGTTATTATAATCAAATCCATACTCAAGCTTTAGCATTTTCATCCATTTTATCAAAGCTTAGCTAGGTTATTGCAGGTTTTCCCCATGGAACTCATTTGAAGCAATCACCAAGTGGATCACATCTTCATCAAATCATCAAAGCTTGCATGGGAGTTGGGAAAGGGACGATTTCCACATCAAATTGGCACCAACTCCCCCATAAGATCAAGAGTTTGCATATTCTCAATAGGATTTAATCTATTTCATTGCTTTTGTATTGTATTATTGCTTTCATTCCTATTTTGAACATATATTAAATGGATTTTATGGGGTTCTTTGGTCTTAACTTGCATTTGAATCCTCTAATGTGTTTGTTTGTTGTCTATTGTAGGTATTAGGATCTTGGTTCACACAATTTGAACTCAAACCATTTTTATTTTGAGGTGAGAATTATTTTTTACCTTTAGTTTTGTAGGTATTAATTTGCTATCGAAGAGTCAAGAAGTTGTATTTGAAAGTTTTTGTTTGCTCCTAAAATGATAATTATTTCTTTGTAGTTGCTAATAAGAATTAATTTTCTCAATATTATCTTTAGGATCATTATGTTTCTCATGTGGAAAATCTTAAGCTTCCAAAGCCATGCAAATATTTATATTACAAGGAATATTACATCTTTGTGTTGTTCATTCTGAAGTGCTTTGAATTTTGTTATCTTCATGTAAAACACTTGAAAATCCATGTGATATTTTTTCAAATAAGGTAGCTCATTGTGGTTGGTTAAACTAAGTACTTGACATCAATTATTTAAGGTTAGGCCTATGAAATTACAAGATTTTGATTAACTTTTTATGACTTCAAGTATTTGGGACTTAAATATTTAAGATTTAGAATTAAATTGGTTGTTCCAAGGCCTCTATTTCTTATTTGGAAAGAGAAATTCTTAGTGGATGTTTCAATGGAAGGTCTATTCACTCTCCTTTGTAAGCTAATGAAATCATTACTAAGTTTTCATGCCATTTTTTAGAAAATTATTGATTTTAGGGTTTTTGTATGACTATGTGTAGTTTGGACATCTTGTAATGTAATGAGTAGGGCTCTTTTTTAAATGAATATTGTTGTATTCATTTGAGATGTTTGATGTTGAAGGTATCTCGTAGTGTTTGAGTAAAAGTTTTACATTGAAATATGATTGAGAATTAGTGTCATAAATAATTTTGGCATCATCTTGGATGTAACATCTATTTCCTTTCTACATTAATAGATTTAGTGGACCATTGAAATAGTGTTAGTATCAAAACTATGAACAAAAAAAATGACCTAGAACCCTATTTAACACCATCTACAATTTTAAGTTAAATGTTTGGACTAGTTCATACGTTACCCATGAATTAATTCAACATAAGTTACTATGATCTAGAAATTTTCCAAATTGAGTAGGGAATGCATTCTTAAGATTTTGTCACATGGTTATACAAATTGGTGATAAATTAATAAACCAAACATAAATTATATCTAAACAAAGGTAAAAGGAAATAACTTGCATTCATGTTCTATGTTTTAAATTCTCATAGCACCCTTGAAATCTAAGATATGTTCCTCATTTGTTCTACACTTGTAATTTTTGTATCTAGAAAGAAACTTTTTAACATTCCTAGGTAAATGATAAACATCTAAAATAATATTCATGTAAAATTGGTAAGCCATGGGAGTTTCATATTTTGTGGTTACACAAAAACTAGGTTTAAAGGTTGAAAAGTGGTAGGTAATGATATTCACCCATAAATTTTTCTTATTTTTACTTTATTTGAACTAATATTTTCATGCTAAACTAGTGGTTGCTTTAAGATTTTCCTAGATTCAAATTATGACCTACTTAAATGATGTGTAGATCCAAGTCACCCAAGGTTTTTCAAGTGTCAATTTTGATTATGTGGATTTTATACAGATCCTAGTTAAGGGAATAAATTCCTCTCATTTTAGGACTAGTTGGTTTCTTGTATATAAGTTGATAAATCACCAACCTAGAACTCAATAACACAAAACAAAACAACACAACAATCTATGGAGTGAGAGGGAGCAGCGGGCGAGAGTAGGAACGAGGCTATGGATTTGAAATCTTCCAATGAAGGAGATGGAGAATCAGACGAAGATGGCAATAATCTCTTGTGTTTTGTGGTTCTCCTTCATATCTTGGTGCTGGGAAAGTGTGGTTGTCTCAAGTTCTGTTGGCTACATTCAGGGAGGAAGTTGGTTTTGGGGTGGAGCTTCATGCTCTTTTGAAGTTTCTTGATGTTGCTCGGGTCTGGTGGCTTTTTTTTCCTAACATGGGGCTATTTGGTTGGCTTCACGTTGTTTCTTTGGGGCATCTTCTAGCACCAATGTTGTTATCTCTGTGCTTCAAGGGGTTGTCTAGTGCTTTGTCTATGTTGATTCTCGAGGAGTTTTGGTGCCTCTTCTTGCTTATCTTCTCTCTTTTTGGGTCACTTCTTGGGAGGCTATTTGCATGGGAGTGATTAATTTTTCCCTTCTATTAATTGGTTGTTGTGAGGAGAGTGGAATGTTCTTAGCATTGGTGTGTGTAGGCCTCTTTGAGTGAGATTAGATCCTTCTTTGGAGTTTGTTCATTGTGTTTTCTGAGCATGGTGCTTAGCCCCAGGTCGTGGTTGAATATCCTTTTATGTTGATGGTTTTATTTCCTTTGCTTGCAGATGTGCTTTTCCTCTAGGAAGGACATAGCTTTTGGGTTCTCGTTGGTGTTTGGTGGGTTCCCTTATGGGCTCTTCCATTTTGTCCCTTTTGGGCTAGGTTCAAGATCTCTTTTCCTATTTTGCTCCCATTATTGGGCATGGGCTTGGTGGGTTTAAAGAGGGTGGGGATTTTACTTATTTCCTAGAGCCTTGGTTCTTTATAGTTTTTGTTTATGGGAGATTATATTGTTGCAATATCTGATGTGAAGCTGGTTTTGTATGACATTTGGGTTGTGATCCTCCCTAAGATGGTGAAGAGTATTCTTACGACAAGATTTTTAAATTTTTGGAGGGTTGATTCGTTGTATCGGTTGAAGGCTCCTACTTTTTTGGACTCTTCTCAAAGTGGTTGCATTGGTTTATGCTTTGTGTTGGTCTATTGTTATAGGATTGAAGGTTCCTATTTTTTTTTTTGAGGATCAAGAATCTCTCATGGACTGAGCTACTTTATTTTCCTTTTCTTAAGGCTCAACAATTTTGGTCTTTTATAATGGTGGTTGAAGTGAATTCTTCCCCTTCCTTGGTCTAGTATCTTGCTATGCCAAAGGTGGTTGTGACTACCCTTTCTTCTAAATTTTTTTCTCTAGATCTATAGTACCCGTGTCTTCTATGGAGATGGAGACTACTCCCATTGAGGCATATCCATCTTCTATTGAGGTGGAGGTGGTTGTTGTAGATTTGGTGGGGAGTTATTTTCTCTTCTACTTGTTCCTATTGAAGCGGAGCATGTATGGGTTGAAGAGTGAAGGATTTGGAGGTTTGAGATCTCATTTCTCCCTCTCCTATAGAGGGGATCTCCCTCCTATCAAGGTGGAGTTCAGGTTGGCAATTCTGGTAAGGTATTGCTACAAGTTGGTTGATTTGCTTCAGTTTTTCATTGTGCTCTCTAACTCTCCTATTGAGGTGGGGTTGTTGGATTTGTTGGAGTTGTTGTTTAGGGGTTTGATTGTGTTATACACCATTAAGTTGGTTTTCTCTCTTGGCTCAATGACGTCTTCCCTGAGTAGCTGGTTTGTTGATGCTTGGCTGATGTAGGCAGTGTCTTTGCATACCTAAGGGTTTGAGGTCTCGGTTAAAATCTGGTTCTTAAGGGATCTCGGTCCCTTGTTTTCTTTTCTATTGCAGCTTGTGTAGTCATGCTTTTTTTGTTGAGGCTGTTGTTGGGTTGTTGATGGTATGTTTTTTATCTTGTATACAACATGCTTTTCTTTGATAGGGTTATGATTCCTTTCAAAATTGTTTTTTAATGGGTTTCGGGTCCCATCAAAACCTATTTTACCCCTAATCAAAAACACAAAAAAAAAACAACAAATAACTTAACTTTCAACAATTAAAACATTTATTCACATGATCTATTATAATTTTTATATTGATTCATAAATAAAATTGAAATAATAGAAAAAGGGATAAATAAAGAAAATAAGCTTAAATCTATTGGAGATTATTCCTATGCTTGGAATCCTTACTTTTAAATTTCATAAACCATCTCTTATATAAATAAATGAATATTGGATACATAATAAATCATAAATCTAGACGAAAATCAAATCAATTACCATCACGTAATAATAAACTCAAATAATAGAGATCTTTTCATCAATCATTATAATATAATTCTAATAAACATACATCCGCCTTTAAGTGTTGTTGGCCCTCTTGTGGGGGTGTCTTCTCTTGTCTCCCTTTGATGTGGGATCTTGGATGATATTATTGTTTGGATTGTTGTCCGTAGAAGGAGGAAAATTATTTCTTCTACCTCTTAACTTTCTTATTCTAGTGTAGTGTTGAAAATTGTTTAGGGTTGAAACCCTTGTTTCCGGTTTCTCTCTGGTTCCATGCTTTGATTAAAAACATTGCTATTTTTTGGTTGGTTTTCTTAGTCTCGCTACTGGCGAGATTTTTCCTACCTACCTTTATGACTATTTTTGTATTGGGTCTAGACCCTTTCCTACTTTATCTTAATCAAAACATGCAAAATCTCATTTATTTAAAATAATCCACAACATAAATACAACAAATTTTAGAACTCAAAAACATTTCAATAAATATACTTCCAAATTAATAAAATTTACCCAAAAAAATCCATTTTTTAATTCTAAATTAAGAACATCTATAATATTTAAATTTGATAATATCAAAAATTTTACCAAATTTTTAACAAAGCAAAATCCCCCCCTCCATGCATGGAACATAAATCATATAAATAAGAGTTCTAAGATGAGCACAACTTCACCAACCATTTCAATTGTCAAAGATGAATTTGAAAGAAACTCACACAACCAACATAATCTAATTTAACCAAATCCTAAGAATTTTGTGTCATTACTTCTGCATATCTAGATCAATTCAAGTTGGGTCATCGAAAGTATTTCCATCTTCTCCTCTTGAGCTTTTACAGTATTTCTTATTCCTTCGAATTTTGTGGTTGATAGCTAAGTTATTACATCAATCCTCTTAATCTATTACACAACAACAATTATAAAGTCTTGAATCACTTCTAGGTCCTTGTGCTAGAGCTACTTTACCTATGCTACACAAGACATTGTGAACAATACATCTAGCTTATTAAATTCATTATGTGATAATAGCTTACATGTTACATTGGTAACTTAAGCAAATTGAATTTTCCCATATAATTTTGGATAGATATAGATGCCCATCCATTAAGAATTCTTTTCTCCATCTCTAGTCTTCACAACCTTAGTGGATAGGTCGGCCAATTTGATCTCTACTTCAGGGAATAATTTGTAATTTTGTTGTTTGTCCACTAAGAGTTTCTTTCACTAAATCCTTCATCCTAGCTTTAAATTTAATTATCTTGTAGTAGTGTAGCTCCATGGAGAAGAATTTTCAACTGGATGTTGATAGTGATAATCTTATCTTTTAAGTTGTGTACTACTTACTATTCAAGTTGAGAACATTTTCCCTAACTCTAATTCTAGATTGGAAGTAAAGTGGCATTCCACAATTAGTTGTGCAGTTCACTACCCCCTTACAATTTTTCTAGGTCTAATTCCAAGTCAATTATTTGTAGCAAGGCCACCCACTTCCTCTTCTATTTTCTAACTCACTCTAATTCAACAGATTTAAATGTTGTTTTAGGGATATTAGAAAATATTTGACTCTGTGGGATGTAGGTGTGGAATTTTTCACAACTTTATTTAACGTGTAAACTTGTTTGTCCAAGAGATAATATTTTATTCATCATCTTTAAAGTTCCTTCTTATGAATGCAACATATCACTCATCATCTTTGTTGAGCATTTTGTGTTAAGACAATTGAAAATATATGTTTCAAAGCTTAGATATAATATAGATAGAACTCTCTCACCTCTAGGTGCTTCTGGACCATTGGGGTAATGCTCCGTGCACTATGGCTTGGGTGCCCTCTTTTCCCACCTCCTCCCATGGTTGATTTCCTTCACAGGGCTTGCAGTGGAGTGTTTCTACTCACCCCCACTCTCAGGCTCCTCCTCATCGTGAATATCGCCCTCCTCGGTGGTCGTGTTCTCCTCCTCTATGGGATAACCTAGGGTGGCCCTTTGGAGGGGTTGTGGGGAGTAGCGATGGAACCTCTAGGTGGTCCTCTGATCTTGCTCCTAGTAGTAGCTCTAGTTGGCCAAACACTGTGAAACATTTCCCATGTTTGGCAGTGGAAATCTCACCTAGACGCGAGGATGAAGAAAAATATAAACAAAAAGAAGATGATGATCACTGGGGCCCTCCTGATGTCACTCCAGACCCCATTGATGCATGGGGAAAGAAGATGGATGACAAGGACCCTTTTGGCTCTGTTGGCACTACTTTGGCTGCATAATTTCCTTTTTATTTTTATTGTTTTTAGTGTTTATGGTTTTCTAGGCTAGGCCCAAGTGACTCTGGTTTTATGGGCTTTTCCCATATGATTCTCGAGGTGTGCCTTCTTACCTCCCATCTTTTTTTTGTTAATATGTATTATTATCTTTATAATTTTAATATAGATAACTATCTATTCATAAAAAAAAAATTGATTAGGACTAAAGCCTGAGAAATTGCAACATTAATCTGTTCAAATGATTTGGCTCCTTTTGACAACTCCACTTTCACATCTTAGTTTAAGATAACACTAATTTTTCAACATTCTTCCTACGAAACAAAAAACTTTTGCAAAAAGATAAAAAAATCAAAGACTTCAAACTAATTATAATATTATACCTTTGTAATGATATGATTGATTAATTTACTTTAAATCAAGTTTTAAGTATTTTTATTGATGTTAGAGTGAAATATCATGTTGTCTTCATCTTTATGTCTCAATTGAGCACAATGGTTAGACCCAATCTTTGATAATATAATGATTTTTCTCTTATAAATTATTATAAAAATCGTACTTTTATTGATGCTAAAGTGAAATATCATGTTGTCTTCATTTTTCATTTTTTTTTAATGAGTAAAATATTTCAATCTAATTTTTGATAATACAATGATATTTTTCTTATAAATTATAGTGTTTTTCCTATCAAATCTTGAAAATTTATGTCAATTATTCTATTTAAGTGGGTCTAGTATTTATTGATCTAATTGGCATTCACTTATAGGAATTTTTTCCTTTATATTGAGTTAAGTTTTATACCTATCAAATTGGTAAATCAAAACATGATTATACCTCAATAATTCATCAAATAAAGATAACAAATCTAAACCATTCACAATTTGAAATTTCTTATAAATGAATGAAAGTGAATAATTAGCCTTTTTAGAAGTCATAATCAACATTTGAAAATCCACATACAATCTTATCTCCTCATTCTTCTTATAAATTGGGATCAAATAATCCACCCATGATGAATGCATAATAAGGAAGATGATATGAGCACAAAAGAATTTGGACTTCCTTGAGAATAGTAGGTTTTAGAATATGATTAAACACTTTTTGTCTTTGATAGAAATGATTAACACTAGGCTTGAAAGGAATATTGTGGGTTACTAATTGGTGATTAAATACTTTCAAATATTTACAATAGTATGCCAACACATATCTCTATTCCCTTAATTTATCAACCAATTCCTCTTTTTTTCCTTGAAAGAGACACAAATATTGAGTAACTTAGAGTCTTCCTTGCAATCAACATTCAAAAATAAAAATAACTTCCACTCTCATTAACCCAATTTAATTTTAATAGACCTAACACTAGGTCAAATAACTTTTTTCAACAAAATCACACTTTTGGGGATCTTATTTGTTTTGAGGTTCATAATTCTTTCATTTGTCTTTTGCAAATTCTCTATTCTCCTCATCAATAATATAATTAGCAAAAAATCTATAATTTTTTAGAAACTATAAAATTTGGTCATCATCATCAACTACTTCAAAATTATCTATATTATTAGGTACAAAGGGAACTAAAATAACTTCTACACAAAAATTCTTTGAAGTAAACCCTATCAAAGGAGCCAAGTTGGCCATAGATACAATTAAAAAGTCATTTGTCATGTTCTATTCCTTAATAATGGTAGAAATAATAGAAGCAAGATTTTTTTTTTGAGAAAATCCCATGCTTTGAATTTGTTACTTGTTAAATAGGAAGAATTACATTGAAACTTGCTTCTAGCTTAATTTATGATCAATTCTTAGTACCCATGAACTTGGAACACTTTGGAAATATTGTTGGTAGCAAACTCTAACACCAAAACTAGAGCCTCGTATTCTCACATATTGTTAGTATAGAGGAATTGAAGCCTACATGCAACAATTTTTTCCATTAGGATTAATAATGAATACCCCTACCTCGCAACATTGTTTGGACTTGGCCCATCAAAACAAAATGACCACACATCCTTATAATGCTAAATTTTCTTAATTTTTTGGGAATTTGGTTTCCTAATCAAGTTAAATGCCCCAAATATTGAAACCCAAAGCATTCGTGCACTCACTCTTTTGGTGATACTTTATGATCATGTGTTTCACTAATGTCTCTTGATCCACCTAAATTTCATTAGCCATACCTTGCTTGGGAAGTTGCATGTGAAAAATCAACATGTTGAATTTTCTACCAAATGGGTGCCATACCACGGCTATTGATAAAGGGGATTTAATAATCATTAAAAATATAAGGCATTATACTACTTTCTATCAAGGGGTCAAGGGGATAAATTAGTCAAGGTAGAAGATTTAATGTTGCGGGTGTTCTATGTGGTTGGTGAAGGGTATAATGCATTGATATAATAGTTAGATATTTGCATGTTTACTTTACATGAATGAACATGGAGGAATGATTATAGATAATATTGGGTTTAAGAATTTCGTAGATCTCAATAATCTCTAATAATGTTTTAAAATTAAGTTTAAAATAGACATTTTAGATACATAGTAGAAAATGGCTATAAAAATATGTAATACAAAAGGTAGAAATAAAAAAAGGGGTATTAAATGTTATTAATCAAATATTATGAGGTACAAATAGAAATAAAGGTATTATTTAGAAACTTTACTCAATAATAATCTAGTTGCTTCAAGGATTCCAACAACTTGAATGCCAATAAACTATTGTACACTAGGCTCAACAATTAATTGTTTATGAATATTGTTTAATTTCATTGCAATGATTTAACTAATTTCATGACCCTTTTATTTGATTTTTAAGGACTAACCCCAAAATTTTACAAAAAGCTTTTGATTCTACCAAACAACTAAAAAAATTATTTCTAAACATCCTTACTATTTTTAAAAAGGGCGGTTCTTATTTTTCTCAATAGGAAACATGTGTACATGTGACTTTGGATTTACCCTTATTAGTCAAATATTTTAGCAATAAATATCTTTGTTCCATGGGTTGTTTTGGCTCTTTCACTATAATTTTTGTTTTGGTTTCCTCATGTCCTCAACTAGTTCATATCCCCCTAAAAATTATACCACTTGAAGTACTATATAAAGTTGAACTCAAATCATTTGTATTTTGAGGCAAGGATTATTTTTTACCTTTAGGTTTGCTGGTATTAACTTACTATCTAGGAGTCAAGAAGTTGTACTTGAAAGTTTTTATTTGCTCCTCAAAAGATAATTATTTCTTTGTAGTTGCTAATAAGAATTAATTTTCTTAGTATTATCTTTAGGATCATTATATTTCTCACATGGGAAATCATAATCTTCCAAAGCCATGAAAATTTTTATCTATTACAAGGAATATTGTATCTTTGTGTCGATCATTGAAATTTACTCTTCATATAAAACCCTTTTTTAAATCCATGCAAAATTTAGAATAAGGTAGCTCATTATGTTGGGTTGAACTATGTACTTGACATCAATTAGTTAAGGTTAGGTATACGAAATTAAACACAATATTTTGATTAATTTTTTGATGGACTTAAAGATTCAAGATTTAGAATTAAATCAATTATTCCAAGGCCTACTATTGTTTCTTTGGAAAGAGAAGTTCTTAGTGGATGTTTCAGTGGAAGAGCTATTTGTAGAGTACAATAATTATTATTTAATTGTTTTATTCGACTTTATGTGTTAAGCCACCTTAGGTGGTGATGTGTCATTTGAAGAGCTAGTTGAACTCTTCAAAGATGTGTGAAAATTTTCATTCGCCAATTGGTGGAGCATTCTTGCCACTTTGAGTTGAGCACTCCTATAGTGACTCAAACTTATTATGTTATATGTACATCTTCCTCATTGAGGCTTCCATCCAATTCTAATCATTCAGCTCTTGTATTGCATTGCTATTTTACAATCTTATAGATTAATTGTGTGCTTGCATGATTCAGTGATGCCAACATTCAAGCAGAGATCTTGGCAATACTAACATGGTATTAGAGCAATGAGAGTATGTTCCTTCTCACATCCAAGTGAATTTTTCACATATCTATATTATCAGAGCATCATAGAGCCATTTTAAAAATTGGATATTGATTTATTTATTTTTAGTATGTTATTATTTTAAAACACTAGTGTATGCATACTTTGGTAGCCATTTTTTGTTGAATTTTTTTTTATTTTTGTTTAAAATTTACATCTTATACACATTAGAAAAAAAATGATTTTTGGGTTTTGTTTGTAGCAACAAAAAATCATCTGGGTACCTATTATTTTTTACAGACATAAATCAAATCTTGCAAAAAACTATCAAAATAGCACACCATGACCATTTTTCCTCTAGCTCAATTTTTTATTTTATTTTATCAATTGCATCTTCATCTAGTTAGAAAGAAAAAAAAAAAGGGTTTTGACAACAATGTCAATTTTTTTTTTGGGTATCTATTAGATTTTACATATAGCTCAAGCAAATTTTGCAAAAACTAAATCATAAGTGTCTAGGCTATTGTTGATGAAAAAATACAATATTGTAATAACTTTTTATCAATAAGTCAAAATTGAGTTTTATTTTTATTCAAAAGTTAATATTTTTTTCATTTTCAATCCATTCGTCTTACGTACATTAAAGTGCCAAATTTTGCGGGGCTCTCAAATATTGAATCAATGGGGTGTCTTGTGTTGTGCCTTTGAGCACTTCCATGAATCATATCTTTGAAAACTTCCACATTTCCCTTAAGTTTTTTCTTCCCACTCTTCATTTCTAGCTTAACTAATAGTAGTCATGTCTCCAATTCCATGGAAAATCAAATGTGATTATTCTAAGAAGAAAAGACATACCATAGATGAAAACGTGTTTAAATAAATTGATGACTTAGAAATTGCCTGGCAACTTCATCAATTACAACTTTAGATTAAAAATTAAATCAACTTGTCATATTCTTCTAAACCACCACTTGCAGAAACATCCAATCTCATTCAATCATCTCTTGAGACATCACCATCATTTGAATATGAATAATATATTTCAATAACATGCATTGTGATCTCATCACCTAATGCTACTTCAGAATTGAGAGTTGATTCCTTGAGAACTTCTACAAAGATTTAGTGCACCAAGATATTGTCCCTCCAAATCCACCACATTGGGACATATTTCTACTAGATATTGCAACCATGTTTGTAGAATCACACATTGTAGATTTGGATGATACTATTGAGGACATTCATCTACTCTATGATGCTAACTTTGATGAAGTTGCATCACCATTTCTATCTTTAGACATTGCTCTTGTATTTCCTATATTAGCTTCTATCATGACAAATTATATAGATATTCACGAGTTGACATATCTAACTCCATCATCATCTATGTGACATTTTTTGCAACAGTATCAAATTCACATTGGTCCAGTTGTCATTGTACATCCGTGTTCCTTGTTTCTGAATCACATATGGTACCTAATCCATCTTATCAACATTGACTTGGATATCTTTGAGCATCTTTCAAAGAAAACATTGGCATCATTTCAATCTTTAGATTATGAGTAGAATTCAAAGGCATTCATCTTAGTTCTTACATATTCCTATTTGTAATGGGATATCATTTTGCACACATTTGTGGTGTTGTTTCTTCCTAGGAGGATAAATCTTGTTCAACGTTCATGAATCATCTTCAACATCTAGTTTCAAGCATCTACCAGCACTACAGGCACCATTTTAAGGGGAGGCTATAGGGTTTCTCTTCTCCTTTTAGTTTTAGGAGGAAGCAATTCCTCACATGGAGTTCATTACTTCAAATGTTTTGGGATGGTCACATATACCTTCTTTCTTTTCTCTATGGGGGAAACATACATTGTACTTTGTGCTAGAAGTCTAGTCCTTGGGGGGGTCATCATGAGTTCTACTTCTATCTTCTTCACTTGTAGATTCAATACATTTGCATCATTTCTCTTTTGGAGAGGAGTTTTATTTCCCACTAGGTTTTTCTCCTTTACTCCACTTTATGATAAATTTGTACATGATTTCCTAGCATGGCCTCGTAGTTTGGACTTATCATTAGTGTATACATCACTCCCTAAGTTGCAGTTAATGGGGGTGTTAGTGTAAATAGTGTCTTTATCCATCTAGTTAGGATATCACCTTTCTATGATTGACCTATTCAAACTCATAGCTTAAGTATACTTAGGTTTATTTTGCTTGTCTCACTTCATAACATTGAGACATGTGTCCTCATCACTTGATACATCTATCGAAACTTTCTCACACACTTGTCAAGTGAGCTCACAAGTGTTGCACTATTAGAGGGTTAGTCAGTTGTTCAAACCTACCTTCCTACATCATTTACCTTTCCTATATATGGAATTTTTTTCATTGTATTATACAGTATTTACTTTGTATATTGGTGAAACATACTATTGTGCTTATTTTTTCACTTGTGGAAGTTTATTTCATGCTCTTAGATGCCTTTGTTTTGGGATCTCTTTCCTATTTTTCTATGGGAAGTTACAACTATTTATTATAATTGTGGTTTACAAATCTCACCACATTTAATTTTATTATTAGTTGTTATGTTTTACCGTCAACCATAATTAAGCTTGTAAGGGGGAGTTTTTTCATTTCAACATAACTTTCAAACAAGATGTTGATTTTTTAATTGTGAATAGTTGATGGAAATTTGTTTTCATTTTAGAGACTTTAGCATTGAGACAATGTGAAAAATGTGTTGTTTAACACATTTTATTTCCTTTTTAACATGAAAAACTTAAGTTTCTAAGTGCAAATAGGATTATTGTATCTTTTGATTGGCTACTCACATTGATTATTGCTTTTGTGAAAGTGAATAACACTTGCCCATTTCAGTGTAAATGATATCACACTTAATTAAATAAAGTGTCATTATTCATTATATTGAAATTTCTATATGCACTATCACTTATAAAGTACCAAATTCAAGGGGGATCAAAATCATAATCAAGGGGGGTTATCCTGTTTGCTATTCTACAAAATGGATATAATCCTAACTCAATTTAACTTCTATAAATGGAAGAAAAAAATAGAGATAAAGCTCAAAAAACTAGGATTACATCATGTCACTATGGGTTTGGAACTTGAACCTACAAGAGTAGCTGAAAAACAAAAAAATAGCATAAGTGAAGTGATGAAGCCCATGGAACATTGTGTACATTTATTTCTCTCGACCTTCTCTTTCACATTGATTCTAACACAACACCTAATGATGTATTTACAAAATTAGAAAATATGTTTGGTAAGCAAGATGTAATGAGGGGACACCAACTAGAGAATGAACTAATAAGTCTTAATCCACAATACTTTAACACAATTTAGAAGTTCTTTGGTAAATTGAATATGTTAAGGTTTCAACTCAAGACATGTGGAATATAAAAACAAGATGAAAAATTGGTCATTAGTGTCTTATCAAAGTTAGTTCCTCAATATTTAGAGTTTGTTTCTACTTTTCATGCAACAAAGAATGCTTTTGGTGCATGCTACAATATGCCATCTCTTTCAGATTTTTTTGTTTCTCTCACAAAGGATCACTTGAAAAACTGATTCAAATGGTTACCATGCAACACTCAAAGCATGATTTCTTGTTACAACTAAATACAAGGATAAATAAATAAAATATGGTAAATCATAGCAAAAAGTGAAGTGTTCTTTTTGTAAAATATTGGGCATAATGAAGACAAATGTATGAAGAAAAGGATACACCACCTTATGCACCTACTTGAGTAACAAGGGGTTCATACATCTATCATAGAATCTTCATCTAGTTTAGAATATTCAATTCAAATGATGTATCTAAAGGAAAAGTACTAATGGCAATTGTAGGTTCATAGATTGATAAATGGGTTCTTGATTCAGGAGCATCACATCATATATGACCTTCGTATCCAAAAGTGTACATGTCTTTTTATTATTTTCATGTAAACAAAGTACAAGCAGCTAATAATAATTTCATATGTGTTTGTGGACAAGGGAATGTTGAAATATGCAATAAAAGTATCAATAGTGTCTTGTTTGTTCCTGAATTGACAAATAACATTCTTTTCATTTATCAAATTACAAATTTTGGGAAGATAGTTGAGTTTACATATACTTTAGTGACAACACAAGATTCACAAAGAAGAGAGATTTTTCCAATGGATGAGATTGATCAAACCTCTCATGTTTACACATTTTCACACTTTGCTCCATCAAGTTCATACTCATAGATTCATTCTTCCATTTCTAGTATAGACAATTCATCTCCTCCACTATCTCCTGTTGCATCAAAATTCAGAGGCACTTTATTGAGAGAATCCAAAGGTTATTTTCAGTGGAAGATCAGAAAGAGAAATTGAGTATCATCTTTTTGTGGGGGGATTCATAGTCTCTCTTCATTATTCTTTCTTGGTATCATCTCTATTTTGGAGGGTAGCTTTTTTCCTATAAGTTTTTCTACCTTTCTCCATTTTTTGGGAGATTTTCATTGTACATGGGTACCTGACATGGCCTAGTTTCTAGGACCCATTCATCTATATAACAACTTAAGCTAAGCTTAAAGGGGGTATTAGAGTAGAATAATTATTATTTAATTATTTTATTCTACTTTATGTGTTAAGCCATCTTAGGTGGCAATGTGTCATTTGAAGAGCTAGTTGAACTCTTCAAAGATGTGTGGAATTTTTCATTTTCCACTTGGTGGATCATTCTTTCCACCTTGATTTGAGTAATCCTATAGTGACTCAAACTCATTATGCTATATGTACATCTTCCTCATTGAGGATTCTACCCAATTCTAATCATTCAACTCTTGTATTGCATTGTTATTTTTTAATATTATAGATTAAGTGTTGCTTGCATGATTCAATGATTCCCACATTTAAGAAAAGATCTTGGCAATACTAACCCTATTCACCATCCTTTATAAGCTAATGAAATCATTACTAAGTTTCCATGTCATTTTCTAGACGGATAGTGATTTCAAATTTTTTTATGACTATGTGTAATTTGGACATCTTGTAACATAGTGAGTAGGTCTCTTTCTTAGATGAATATTGTTGTATTCATTTGAGATGTTTGATGTTGAAGGGGTCTTCTAGTGCTTGAGTAAATGGTTTGCATTGAAATATGATTGAAAATTAGTGTCATAAATAATTGTGGCATCATCCCAAATAACATCAATTGCCTTTCTACCCTAATAGATTTAGTGGGACATTAAAATAGTGTTAATATATCAAAACTATGAACACAAACATATGTCCTAGAACCCTATTTAACACCATCTATCATTTGAAGTTAAAGGTTTGGACTAGTTCATCTCTTTCTCTTTTGACACCCATGAATTAATTCAACAAAAGTTACTATGATCTAGAAATTTTCCAAATTGGGTAGTGAATGTATTCTTATGAGATTTTTACATGGTTATATAACTTGGTGATAAATTAATAAAACAAACATAAACTATATCTAAATCAAGGTAAAAGGAAATAAATTGCATGCTACATCTTCGTGTTCTATGTTTTACATTCTCATAGTACCTTTGAAAGTTGACAAGTTCCTCATTTGTTCTACACTTTTAATTTTTGTACCTAGAAATACACTTTTCAACATTCCTAGGTAAATCACAAACATCTCAAAGAATATTCATGGAAAATTGGTAATTCATTAGAGTTTTATATTTTGTGTTACACAAAAACTAGGTTTAAAGGTAGAAAAATGGTAGGTAATTATATTGACCCACAAATTGTTCTTGATTTTCCTTTAGTTGAACTAAGATTTTCATGCTAAACTAGTGGTTGCTCTAAAAGTTTCCTAGATGCAAATTATGACCTACTTAAATAATGTATAGATTCCAAGTTACCCAAGGTTCTTCAATGTCAATTTTGATGATGTGGATTTTATACAAATCCTAGTTAAGGGAATAAATTCCTCTCATTTTATGACTTGCTGGTTTCTTGTGCATAAGTTGATAAATCACCCTCCTAGAAATTAATAACACAAAATAAAATAAAACAAAAAAAACTTAACAACTTTGAGCAATTAAAACACTTATTTAGATGATCTATTATACTTTCTATATTGATTCATAAATAAAACTAAAATTATTAAAAAGGGGATAAGGAGAGATAAGAAGCTTAAATCTATTGGAGATTATTCCTAAGCTTGGAATCCTTACTTTTAAATTTCATAAACCATCTCTTGTATAAACAAATGAATATTGGATACATAATAAATCATAAATCTAGATGACAAATCAATTTATCAATACCATGACGTAATAATAAACTCAAATAATAGTGATTTTTTCAACAATTGTTATAATATAATTCTATTAAATATGCATCCCCATTTGAGTGTTGCTCCTCTCTAGTGGGGGTGTCTTCTCATGTCTCCCCTTGACGTGGGATCTTCGATGATATCATTGCTTGGATTGTTGTTCGTAGAAGGAGGAAAGGCCTGTCTTCTACCTCTTCACTTTCTCATTCTAGTGTAGTGTCGAAAATTGTTTGGGGTCGGGACCCTTGTATCCTGTTTCTCTCCAATTCCATGCTCCAATTAAAAGCATTACTAGTTTTTGGTTGGTTTTCTCAATCTTACTGCTAGTGAGATTCATCCTGCCTGCCTTTATGGTTGTTTTTGTATTGAATATGGACCCTTTCCCACTTTATCTTAATCAAAACATGCAAAATCTCATTTATTTAAAAGAATCCACAACATAAATACAACAAATTTCAAAACTAAAAACATTTCAATAAACATACTTCCAAATTAATAAAATTTACCAAAAAGAAATCCAAATTTTAATTCTAAATTAAGAACATTTATAATATCTAAATTTGATAATAGCAAAAATTTTACCAGACTTTTAACAAAGCAAAATCCCCCCTCGATGAATGGAACATAAATCATATAAATGAGAGTTCTAAGATGAGCAGTCTCACCAACCATTTAAATTGTCAAAGATGAATTTGAAAGAAACTCAAACAACCAGCATAACCTAATCTAAGACTTTTGTGTCGTTACTTCTGCATATCAAGATCAATTCGAGTTGGGTCATCGAAAGTCTTTCCATCTTCTCCTCCTGTGCTTTTACACTGTTTCTTATTTATTTCTTTGAATTTTGTGGCTGATAGCTAAGCTATTACACCAATCCTCTTAATCCGTTACACAAAGTCCCGAATCACTTCTATGTCCTTATGCTAGAGCTACACAGGACATTGTTAACAGTACATCTAGCTTATTAAATTCATCCTATGATAATAGCTTACCTGTTTCATTGGTAACTTGAGCTAATCGACTTTGCCCATATGATTTTGGATAGATATAGATGACCATCCACTAAGAATTCTTTGCTCCATCTCCAGTCTTCCCAACCTTAGTGTGCAGGTGGACCACTTTAATGATCTCTACTTCAGGGAATAATTTGCATCTTTGATATTTGTCCACTAAGAATTTCCTTTACTAAATCCTTCATCCTAGCTTTAAATTTAACTATCTTGTAGCAGTGTAGCTCCATGGAGAAGAATTTTCAACTGGGTATTGATTGCGATATTCTTATCTTTTAGGTTGTGTATTACTTATTATTCGAGTTGAGAACATTTTCTCTAACTCTAATTCTGGATTGGAAGTAAAGTGACATTCCACAATTAGTTGTGCAATTCACTACCCTCTTACAATTTTCCAGGTCTGATTTCTAGTCAATTATTTGTAGCAAGGCCACCCACTTCCTCTTCTGTTTTCCAACTCACTCTGATTCAACAGAGATTTAACTGCTGCTTTAGGGATAATGGCAAATATTCTACTCTGTGGGATATAGGCGTGGAATTTTTCACAACTTTAGTTAAAGTGTAAACTTGTTTGCAAGGAGATAATATTTGTATTCATCTTCTTTAAAGTTCATTCTTATGAATGCAACATATCACTCATCATCTTTGTTGAGCTTTTTGCGTTAAGACAATTGGCAATATGTGTTTGGAAGGGATATAATATAGTATTTATTGATCTAATTGACATTCACTTTTACAAAAAAAATTCTTTATATTGAATTAAGTTTTATACCTATCAAATTGGTAAAGAAAAACATGATTATACCTCAATAGCTCATCAATCAAAGATAACAAATCTAAACCATTCACAATTTGAAATACCTCATGAATGGATGAAAGTGAATAATTAGCCTTCTTAGAAGTCATATTCAAAAATTGAAAATCCATATACAATCTTATCTCCTTATTCTTCTTATAAATTGGGATCAAATTATCCACCCATGATGAATGCGCAATAAGGAAGATGATATGAGCACAAAAAAATTTGGACTTCCTTGAAAATAGTAGGTTTTAGAATATGATTAAACACTCTTTGTCTTTCATAGAAATGATTAACACTAGGCTTGAAAGGAATAGTGTGGATTACTAATTGGTGAGTAAAGACTTCCAAATCTTTACAACAATATGCCAACACATCTCTCTATTCCCTTAATTGATCAACCAATTCCTATCTATGTCCTTGAAAGAGACACACATATCAAGTAATTTAGGGTCTTCCTTGGAATCAACATTCACAAGTAAAAATAACTTCCACTCTCGCTAACCCAATTTAGTTCTAATAGACCTAACACTAGGTCAAATAATTTTTTCAACAAAATCACGCTTTTGGGGGTCTTATTTGTTTTGAGGTTAATAATTCCTTCATTTTCATTTGTCTTTTACAAATTATCTATTTTCCTCATCAATAATCTAATTAGCAAAAACTCTATAATTTGTTCTAAACTATAAAATTTGGTCATCATCATCAACTACTTTAAAATTATCTATATTATGTACAAAGGGAACTAAAATAAATTATACATAAAAGTGCTTGAAGTAAACCCTCTCAAAGGAGCCAAGTTGGTCATAGATACAACTAAGTCATTTGTCATGTTCTATTCCCTAAGAATGATAGAATTAATAGAAGCAAGATTTTTTTTGAGAAAATCCCATGCTTTGAATTTGTAACTTTTAAAATATGAACAATTGCATTGAAACTTGTTGCTAACTTGATTTATGATCAATTCTAAGTGCCCATGAACTTGGAACACTTTGGAATTATTGTTGGTAGAAAACTCTAACACCAAAACTAGAGCCTCATATTCTCACATATTGTTTTGATTAAGGTAAAAATGGGAAAAGGGCCCAAAATTGTACAAAAAACAACCATAGAGGCAAGTAGGATGAGTCTCACCAGTAGTGAGATAAAAATACCATCAATACTTTTGACCAGAGCATAGAATTAGAACAAAGCAAGAAACAAGGGTCCTGAATAACAATTGACTTATCAACCACGTCACAAGAATGAGTATTGAAAGAGGTAGAAGAAAGAACTTTCCTCCTACAAATAACAGTCCAATAAATACTATCATCCAAGTTCCCATTACAAGGACAAGGAAAAGCAAGAAGAGACACCCCCATGGCAGGTCCATTAGCACACGAAGCATGAACAAAAGGATGACAAGGTGAAAGGAAGTCATCATCCACATGAGAAGTTTGGAGCTGACCTGAAGTAGCCAAAAAAATAAGTTGTGAGTATAGAGCATGAGCAACCCTAGAAGGGTCCTCATAGAGCATGAGAAACCCTAGTAGATGGTTTGGCACATAGAAGAGGGTGGTTCATTTTCCAAAGACGAGCAGGACTAGACTTGGCCAACTAAGAAAAGCTACAAACACCCATAAAAGTATTAAGCACTAGAGGAGGGACAAAGTCATCAATATCATGCACTAGATGAGGGGCAGAGCCGATATCCACAACATTAGAAGTGGGGTTCAAGTCAAACCTAACCATAGACATAAGTTAGCTAAAGCCAATAGGAGTATCATTACCCAACAAGATGCCAAGGGTAGAGGACACCACGACATACCCATTTGCAATAGTTGTAGAAACCACAACAAAATCAAAGGCAATTGCAAGGGGCGTGTGGGTGGGAGAGTTGTTCGAACATCGGGCGAGAGAGTGAGTCATCCCTTTTATAAATCACTTATATTCTCATATATTATTAACATAAAGGAATTGAAACCTATATGCTCCAATTTTTTTTCCTATTAGGATTACTAAGGACTACCCCTACCTCACAACTTGGACTTGGCCCATCAAAACCCAATGACCACACATCTTTATCATGCTAACTTTTCTCATTTTTTGAAATTTGGTTTTGTGATCAAGTTAAATGCCCCAAAACTTGAAACCCAAAGCTTCCACACTCACTCTTTTGGTGATACTTTATGATCATGTGTTTAATTATTGTCTCTTGATCCACCTAAATTCCATTTGCCACACCTTTCTTGGGAAGTCGCATGTGAAATATCAATATGTTGGATTCACTACCAAATGGGTACTATACCATGGCTATTCATAAAGGGGATTTAATAATCATTAAAATCTAAGGTATTTTACTACTTGCTATCAAGGGGTCAATGGGATAAATTAGTCAAGGTAGAAGATTTGATGTTAGGGGTGTTCTATGTGGTTGGTGAAGGGTATAATGCACTAATATAATAATTAGGTATTTATATGTTATCTTACATGAATGAATGTGGATGAATGATTATAGGGAAGGATGCTACTGATGCTAGGTTAAGGTTTTTTTATTCCTATGAAAGAAATGTCATGTTTGATCATATGGGAATTGGTTAATCATTTTGTTTGTTGGAAGGGGGAAGTTTGGTGGGCTTCCTATTTTTTTTGTTTCTTACCACCTGTTGTTCTTATCATGATGTACTATTTGTTTGGGTCAGGGCCCTTTTCCCTGCCTAACCAATAATAAAAAATGGGAACTTTAGAATTTCATAGATCTTAATAATCTCTAATAATGTTTTGAAATTAAGTTCAAAATAAGCATTTCAAATACATGGTAGAAAATGGCTATAAAAATATCAAATACAAAAGGTAAAAATAAAAAGGGTATTAAAAATGTTATTAATCAAATATTTTGAGATACAAATGGAAATAAAGGTATTATTTAAAACTTTTAACCCAACAATAATCCAAATGCTTCAAGGATGTCAACAACTTGAATGTCAATAAACTATTGTACACTAGGCTCAACAATTAATTGTTTATGAATATTATTTAATTTCCTTGTAATGATTTAACTAATTTAATGACCCTTTTATTTGATTTTTTAAGGAATAAACCCAAATTTTGACAAAAAGCTCTTGATTCTACCAAATAGCTACAAATATTATTACTAAGCATCCTTACTATTAGTAAATAAAGCAATAATTATTTTGCTCAATAGGAAACTAAAACAAAGAAAAATGATGGTTTATCATTTAAATGAATCAACAAGGTGATGAACCATAATTTTCACTAGTTATTTCATTCGATTATGCATAGATGAATATCAAAAAACAAACATAACTGATATAGTTCAATAAAAAGGTAGGTTTGAAGATGGTAAAATGATGCGTACCTATTGCAAAAATTGCTTTTTTGGGCCTCACCGAGGACTCATTCGCCCAATGGCTAAGGGTACTTGCTAGAGTTTTGGAAAATCCATTTCTAGGTTCTGTTCTTCAATGTCTGCACTCTCGGATCCTAGGTGTTCAACTCTCAAAAGTTGGAAATAAATTATATAGAAGTCTTGATGTGATCTTGCAAGAAAGATGACAACTTTGACAACTTTGCAAGTTTGACAGCTTTTGCTCTCCACTTGATCCTCAACCTAAAACCTACAATCACATAACAAAGGAGAAGAAAAATGCTATTTTGTTAGGGAATAGGGGTTTTCCTTGGCCAAATCCCATTTTGGTAATCAAACCTTGAAATGAAACAATACATAAAAGGAGAGATGAATGGACAAAGCAATGTCACTACTCACCAATCCTCAATTGAACCTTGGAGTATAACTTCGAAACTTAGCATGAAGTGGCCTCAATGTATGTAGATCTTGATCATGAACTTTGATATGGAACAATGCTCGAATTGGATCTTCAATGCTACTTCATCACATTAGCTCAACAGCATGCATGACTTTGACATGATAATTGAATATTTGATTGTTGCAATAAACTTTAATAATCTGCCCTTGGATGCCTTCTTGAATGCTCTTGAATGCTCTTGATCTCATAAACTTTCTAGATTAGGATGCTTGCATAGAAATTCTTAGATGAAACTAGGTGAAATAGCCTTACATATTTATACATAACTTAAGATTAAATCCCAAAATTCAAATAACACAAGCCAACATTAGATCTAGGATTTGAAATCATTAAAATGTCGCCATAAACATATTCCAAGGGGGTGTCCTAGGGTTCAGTGAGGACCCATTCACCATAGGGAAAATGGGTCCTAGCATACTTAACTCGGACACACTTCAGGAATTATGAAATGATATGTCAAAAGGGGGTCCTAGGACCTAGTGAGGAACCATTCACCAGGTGGCAAATGGGTCCTAGGTCACTAGCCTAGGACACATTCCTTGCAAAATTAAGTGTTGTGTAATATTATTTAAGAGTGTCAGGATTTATCCCTCAGAATCTACAATTAATTAGACTTGGATTTGAGCTAAAGGGGCCAATTAAACTCAATTAACCTCAATTAATTAATAAGGCCCTAGATTAGTGTGAAAGTGTAAAGAAACACTTTACAACACCCTAAATAAGGCACCATTAAGTCCATTTTATTAAGAAGGGTCCTAAAATTAATGTGTATGTGTAAAATACATTACAACACTAAATCAAGGCAACATTAAGCTCATTTTAATGTTAATTATTCCCAAATTTAGTAAGGAAAAGGGATACTTTTTCTGTTACTACAGAAACAACATTTGTACATGTGAATTTGGACTTACCCTTATTAGTCAAAGATCTCAGCAATAAATATATTTGTTCCATGGGTTGTGTTGGCTCTTCCACTATAATTTTTTGTTTGGTTTCCTCATGTCCTCAACTATGTTCCAGCCCCCTAAAACTTATACCACTTGAAGTACTATATTTAAATTTGAACTCAAATTATTTGTATTTTGAGGTGGAGATTATTTTTTACCTTTAGGTTTACAAGTATTAACTTACTATCTAGGAGTCCCCCCTTGCAGTGGGCATTTGAATAATAGTATCGCTTCGACTATCGTTCATAGAAATCGTAAAGGTCTCTCCTCTACCTCTTCCATTTCTCATTCTCAAGACTTGTTGGATAAATCTGTTATATAGGGTCAAGACCCTATTTTCTCTTTTCTTTCTAGTTCTATGCTTTGATCAAAAGTATTGTTGGTCTTTGTTTGGTTCTTTTAAGTCTCACCTTTGGTGAGATTTATCCTTCTTACCTTGATGGCTATTTTGTATCAGGTTTGGGCCCTTCCTGCTTTATCTTAATCAAAACTTACTATCTAGGAGTCAATAAGTTGTATTTAAAAGTTTTTGTTTGCTCCTAAAATAATATTTATTCCTTTGTAGTTTCTAATAAGAATGAATTTTCTCAATATTACATTTAGGATCATTATCCTTCTCACTTGGGAAATCATAATCTTCCAAAGCCATGCAAATATTTAGATTACAAGGAATATTGTATCTTTGTGCTAATAATTTGGAACTAGTTTGAATTTTTCTATCTTCATAAAATCCACGCAAATTTTAGAATAAGGTAGCTCATTGTGTTGAATTGTAAACATAATGTTTTGATTAACTTTTTGATGGCTTGAAGTATTTGGGACTTAAACATTCAAGATTTAGAATTAAATTGGTTATTCCAAGGCCTATTATTGTTTATTTGGAAAGATAAGTTCTTAGTAGATGTTTCAATGGAAGATATTTTTACTCTCTTTTGTAAGCTAATGAAATCATTACTGAGTTTCCATGCCATTTTATAGAATGTTATTGATTTCAAGATTTTTATATGACTGTGTAGTTTCGACATCTTTTAACATTGAGTAGGGATATTTCTTAAATGAATATTGTTGTATTCATTTGAGATGTTTGATGTTGAAGGAGTCTTCTAGCGTTTGATTAAAGGGAACTTTCATTGAAATATGATTGAGAATTAGTGTCATAAATAATTATGGTGTCATCTCATATAATATCAATTGACTTTCTACCCTCATAGATTTAGTGGGCCATTAAAATAGTGTTAGTATCAAACCTATGAACAAAATCATATGTCCTAGAACCCTATTTAACACCATCTATCATTTGACATTAAAGGTTTGAACTAGTTCATCTCTTTCTCTTTTGACACCCATGAATAAATTCAATAAAAGTTACTATGATCTAGAATTTTTCCAAATTGAGTAGTGAATGTATTCTTAAGAGCTTTTCACATGGTTATATAACTTGGTGATAAATTAATAAACCAAGCATAAACTATATTTGAACCAAGGTAAAAGGAAATAACTTGCATGCTACCTCTTCATGTTTTACATTCTCGTAGCACCCTTGAAAGCTAAGATATGTTCCTCATTTGTTCTACACCTATAATTTTTGTACCTAAAAAGACACTTTTCAACATTCCTAGGTAAATCATAAACATCTCAAATAATATTCATGTAAAATTGGTAAGCCATTGGAGTTTCCTATTTGGTGGTTGCACAAAAACTAGGTTTAAAGGTAGAAAAGTGATAGGTAATAATATTGACCCATAAATTGTTTTTGATTTTTCTTTATTTGAATTGGTATTTTCATGCTAAACTAGTGGTTGCTCTAAAACTTTTCTAGATGCAAATTATGACCTACTTAAATGATCCATAGATTCCAAGTTACCCAAGGTTCTTCAACTGTCAATTCTGATGATGTGGATTTTATACAAATCCTAATTAAGGGAATAAATTCCTCTCATTTTAGGACTTGTTGGTTTCTTGTGCATAAGTTGATAAATCACCCTCCTAGAACTTAAAACAAAATAAAATAAATAAAATAAATAACCTAGTTCAACTTTGAGCAGTTAAAACACTTATTCACACAATCTATTATACTTTTTGAATATTGATACATAAATAAAATTGAAATAATAGAAAAAAGGGATAAAGACACAAAAGAAGCTTACATCTATTGGAGATTATTCCTAAGCTTGGAATCCTCACTTTTAAATTTCATTAACCATCTCTTGTATAAATAAATGAATATTGAATACACAATAAATGATAAATCTAGATGAAAATCAAATCAATTACCATCGCATAATTATAAACTCAAATAACAACGATTTTTTTGACAATCGTGATATAGCTATCAAGATTCAACTGTGTAGTTTTACGAGTCAAACTCATTGACCCATGTTTCATGAATAGTGATTCACAAAACCCCATCTCTCATGATAATGAATGGTCCACTTAAAATACCTACACTATCACAGAATCTTGCTAGCAATATCACAATTTGACACATGGAAAATACCTCCTACTTATCATATTTTGACAATCGTTATAATATGATTCTAATAAACATCAAATTTTCATTTATTTAAAAGAATCCACGACATAAATACAACAATTTTCATAACTAAAACAAAAATCAATAAATATATTCCAAATTAATAAAAATTTAAAAAAAATCTAATTTTGAATTCTAAATTAAGAATATTTATAATATCTAAATTTGATAATAGCAAAAATTTTACCAGATTTTTAACAAAGCAAAATCCCCCTTTCATGAATGGAACATAAATCATATAAATTAGAGTTCTAAGATGAGCACAGCTCCACCAACTATTTCAATTGTCAAAGATGAATTTGAAAGAAGCTCAAACAACCACCATAACCTAATGTAACCAACTCCTTAGACTTTTGCGTCATTACTTCTGCATATCAAGATTTGGGTCATCGAAAGTCATTCCATCTTCTCCTCCTGTGCTTTTACACTGTTTCTTATTTCTTTGAAATTTGTGACTGATAGCTGAACTATTACACCAATCCTCTTAACCCGTTACACAAAAACAATTATAAAGCCCTGAACCACTTCTAGGTCCTTATGCTAGAGCTACTTTACCTATGCTACACAGAACATTGTTAACAGTACATCTAGCTTAGTAAATTCGTCCTGTGATAATAGCTTATTAAGAATTCTTTGCTCCATCTCCAGTCTTCACAGCCTTAGTGGGCAGGTCGACCACTTTGATATTTTTTCCACTAAGAATTACCTTTACTAAATCCTATCTTGTAGCAGTGTAGGTCCATGGAGAAAATTTTCAACTGGGTATTGATAGTGATAATCTTATCTTTTAGGTTGTGTATACTATTCAAGTTGAGAACATTTTCCCTAACTCTAATTCTGGATTGGAAGTAAAATGACATTCCACAATTAGTTGTGCAATTCACTATCCCCTTACAATTTTTGCAGGTCTAATTTCTAGTCAATTATTTGCAGCAAGGCAACCCACTTCCTCTTCTGTTTGCCAACTCAATCTGATTCAAGAGAGATTTAACTGCTGTTTTAGGGCGAATGGCAAATATTTTAGTTAAAGTGGGCATGGATTTTTTCACAACTTTAGTTAAAGTGTAAACTTGTTTGTCCAGGAGATAATATTTTTATTCATCATCTTTAAAGTTCATTCTTATGAATGCAACATGTCACTCATCATATTTGTTGAACTTTTTGCTTTAAGACAATTGACAATATGTGTTTCGAAGAGATATAATATAGATAGAGCGCTTTCCTTGAATCAAAGTTTGATTAGGACTGAAGCCTGAGAAATAGAAGCATTAATCTGTTCAAATGATTTGGCTCCTTCTGACCACTCCACTTTCACATCTTATTTTAAGATAACACTAGTCTTTCAACAGTCTGTCTAAGCGACAGCAAACTTTTGCACAAAGATAAAAACAATTCAAGAAAATGACTTCATATTAATTATAATATTATATCTTTGTAATGATGTGATTGATTAATTTATTTTAAATGGTTTTAAGTATTTTTATTGATGTCAGAGTGAAATATCATGCTGTCTTCACCTTTATGTCTCAATTGAGTATAATGGTTAGACCCAATCTTTGATAATATAATGATTTTTTTCTTATAAATTATAAAAAAAAATTCTACTTTTATTAATGGTAAAGTGAAATATTATGTTGTCTTCATCTTTCAATTTTTTTAAGTGAGCACAATATTTAGATCTAATTTTTTATAATATAATGATATTTTTCTTATACATTATAGTGTTTTTTCTACCAAATCTTGAAAACTTATGACAATTATTCTATAAAAGTGGGTCTAGTATTTATTCATCTAATTGGCATTCACTTATAGGAAATTTTTCCTTTATATTGAGTTAAGTTTTATACCTGTCAAATTGGTAAAGTAAAAAATTATTATAACTCAATAACTCATCAAGCAAAGATAACAAATCTAAACCATTCACAATTTGAAATACCTTGTAAATGGATGAAAATGAATAATTCACCTTCTTAGAAGTCATATTCAAAATTTGAAAATCCATATACAATCCTATCTCCTCATTCTCCTTATAAATTGGGATCAAATTATCAACCCATGATGAATGCATAATAAGGAAGATGATATGAGCACAAAAAAATTTGGACTTCCTTGAGAATAGTAGGATTTAGAATATGATTAAACCCACTTTGTCTTTGATAGAAATGATTAATGCTAGGCTTGAAAGGAATAGTGTGGGTTACTAATTGATGATTAACGAATTTCAAATCTTTACAACATTATGCCAACACATCCCTTTATTCCCTTAATTGAGCAACCAATTCTTATATTTGTCCTAAAAAGAGGCACACATATTGAGTAACTTAGAGTCTTCCCTGAAATCAACATTCACAAATAAAAATCACTTCCACTCTTGTTAACCTAGTTTAGTTTTAATAGACCTAACTCTAGGTCAAATAATTTGTTCAACAAAAGCACACTTTTGGGGATCTTATTTGTTTTGAGGTTCATACTTCTTTTATTTGTCTTTGTCTTTTGCAAATTATCTATTTTCCTCATAAATAATTTAATTAACAAAAACTCTATAATTTGTTAGAAACTATAAAAATTTCTCATCATCAACTACTTAAAAATTATCTATATTATTAGGTACAAAGGGGACTATAATTGTTGCATTGGCATGATGTTTTGTCATTGATGTCAAAGCTTGATGGTTTTGGCATTGTTTGATGGATTTGGATGATGCAGAGAAATACACTTTGGTGTTGATACAAAAAGGGGCGATACAAAAGTTGTATTTGTTATTTGCTTCATGATATCTTTATGACAAAATTTTATTTCAAGGTACGGTGATGTGTGTTCTTTCAAGGTACTTCATGTGTGTTTCAGTTGCTTCATGCATGCTTGTTTCATGGTACTTCATGAATTGTTTCAAGGGCTGATAGTTCAGTGGTATTCATTCAAATCTCTTAATCAAAGAATTCCAAGAAGGCTCATTCAAAGGTTCAAAGCATCAAAGTATCAAAGATTAAAAACTCTAAAAGGTTTCAAAGCTTCTCATTTTTGGAGAATATCAAAGGCACATTATTGTATATTTGAGACAAAGACACTCATGTTCATTAGGCATTCATGCTCATTGGTGTTAGGGTTTCTTGTTTGAGACCTTGCTTTCAAATCCTATTATTTAGGTCTTTATGTAAAAGAGTTAGCTGTTTTACTTTTCATTTTAAAAACAAATTGACTTGCTATTATAAGTTAAAGACATCTTAAAAAACTTGCACAAGGGTTTTAAAACAAGATTAATCCGGTCCTCCTAGACAATGTAACTAGTTAAGCAGGTTAAGCTTTGAGTTTATTTCATTTGAATTGAAATCAAAGGTTATGATTTAAAGATTGGTTGGTAGGTGTTCAGAATCAAAGGCTTGAATTTGAATATAGTGAACGACTATTCCTTGAGGTCTTTATTTTATGGCAAATCAATAGTCACGGTTTTTATTTACAATTTTTTTTTAAGGTGAACAGGTGAAAGGATTTGATGTTGGTGCCAAATTGAAGAGATATCTTCTTTTCTGAATACCAACGGTCACGAGTTGGTATGAGATTTTTTTATTTGAAAATGAAATGGTTCTTGGAAAGTGTGTGTGATGGAGGTTTTATTGTTGAAAAACTATGGCAAGCAGTGTTCATAAGGTTTTGTATTCTGATTGGGATGTGTAATGGATTGAAGTATGAAGCAAATGTATTGAGAGAGCTTTAATGTTGATGGAGGTTTGAACACTGTGAGAGAGCTTTGAAATAAAAGAGGAGAAAAATTGAACAATAGTTTACGAACTGTATATGGTTTCTTTCAACAGTATGTATTCACTACATAAATTATTATGTTGTGAGATAAAGCATTGATGGTCATAGATTAACTCGAGACATGGATAGTTTGGTGAATTCATATGACAATTCCCTGAGTGTGTAAGGGACTCTATGGTGTATTTGTATGATATTTCTCTGATTTTGTAAAGGAAGATATGCATGAAAAGTGTTTTGGATAAGGTAATAGGTAAATGGAGTGGCAGGTCAAATGTGTAGCTGAGTTTGTATTTATTGGGTTAAGGAGATTCTTTTATGTAGGAGGTTTCTTTTGAAGAAAGAACAATTTTGTACCTTTGTCTAACAGTGTTCTGGATAAACAAATGTTCATGGAATTGAAAATTGAGATTGTTTGATTGGCAACAAGAAAAATGTTCTTGTAAGTGTCAATGTGTGTTATCTAAGGTTGAGTACTATTCTTTGTGTTATCTATCTGTGCATACAAAGAAGATTACAAGTATGGAGTGAGCAAAGGAAGAGGTTCCTTCATTCATATTTGCATTAGATCAAATCTTGTTTGTGTTTGTTGAGATGAGTGGAGTCTTGTGAAGAAGTTATCTTTCATGTATTCAAGGGAGAGTTATGTCTTGAATGTTTGTATGTGAATTATGAAGATGGAGATTTGCTGATATAGAGACTAAGTAGTGTTTTGCATGGAAATTGAGTAACCCTATGAGATTTATTTATTCCTTTTGAAGTGTTGTGTGTTTTCCATTGAGGCTTGTTGATTCCCAGTGAGGCATATTGTAGCCATTAAGGCTTCCCGATTTCCAGTGAGGCATATTGTAGCCAGTGAGGCACACATGTAACTTGTAAGGTTTTGACCAGCGAGGTCTAATGGAGCTTATGTTTAGAGTGGTTTTTCACTCATAAACCTAGTGTTGTGACTTCTCTTTGTGGTTTCTTATACTATGGTTGATTGGATATCTTTGTTCAAGTATTACATTCAGATTTGCATGTTATTATGACTCCCTCCACATTTAGTAACTATAATGTTTGAAGTGTTTCAATGAGTTGCTTTTCATAAGAAAAGTGTGTTAAGGATTGAAATTTGATGTGTAATTAGACCATTGATTCACCCTCCCCCCCTCTCAATGGTCCTGTACTCCAACAAAAATAACTTCTACATAAAAGTGATTTTGAATTAAACCCTCTCAAAGGAGCCAAGTTAGTCATAGATACAACTAAATAGTCATTCCTCATGTTTTATTCCCTAAGAATGGTAGAAATAATACAAGCATTTTTTTTTAGAAAATCCATGCTTTAAATTTTAAAATTTTAAAATAGAAAGAATTGCATTGAAAATTGCTTCTAACTTCATTTATGACCAATTATGAGTACCCATGAAATTGGAACACTTTGGCATTATTGTTGGTAGAAAACTCTAACACCAAAACTGGAGCCTCATATTCTCACACATTGTTAGTATATAGTAATTGAAGCCTATATGTTACATTTTTTTTTTCATTAAGATTAATAATGACTACCCCTAGCTCACAACCTTTTTTGGACTTGGCCCATCAAAACACAATGACCACACATCTTTATCATGCTAAATTTTCTCAATTTGTTGGGGATTTGGTTTCATGATCAACTTAAATGCCCCAAAACTTGAAACCCAAAGCTTCCACACTCACTCTTTTGGTGATACTTTAAGATCATGTGTTTCAATACTATCTCTTGATCTAGACCTAAATTTCATTAGAGATGTAGAAGCATCCAATGGTGCAGGGAAATCATGCATCACCCAAAAAAAAATATTTATTTTCTTTAGTTTTTTTTAGTCCCATGATGGCACTTAAGGGGTATAAGACAGTCATAAGTCAAAAATAGCAAAAAATGGTCACTTACTATTTTTAGTAAGTCGGCCTAAATGGGCTCATGTGGACCTAATAATTTACCCGAAGGAGTAGAGCTGAAAAAATTTTGTTCACAAAAGAATCACCTCAATACCCTGAATGGTTTGGGAGAAATTAAAGTTTTCATCCCAAGAAATTTCTCCAATGTAGCTTCAAATTCAAATATAAAACTTTAGAGGCCTTGAATTAGCTTGAAAAGTGGACAAACCAACTTGCGGTGGTTTATGTGTTGTAGATCCCTTTGAGAACTTTCCAATTATATGAAATAATAGCAAATCAAACACCCAGATCAAAAGTTATGGCCCCATGAAATTGCCCCTCTAAAAAATGAATTTCATTAAAATTTCTTCCTAGACCAGAAATCAAATAGTGGGACTTTTGGTGCAAAAACAAAAGAGAAAGTTGCACTTTCTTGAACATTCTAGGGTGGTTATTAGGTAAAATAAAAAGGGATGTGAGGGGGTTGTAGTTCTAAGGTGGCTCCATTAGTGTTGATTGTGGCTCTGAATAATAGTTTTTCTTTCAAAATTGATTTTGTTGTAATGAATCAAGCCCATGAGGTTATAGCATACAAGTTTGAATCTTTAATTTCATTTTCTGAAAATAATTGAAAGTGGGTTATTTTCTATCTCCCTTCTTTTGTGTTGGTATCTATTGTTGTGTTTTGTGGGTTTGGGTGGTGTACCCCTCATCAAGTGGTATCAAAGCAAGAGTTCCTGATAGTGTAGACAGAACGCTGAATGTGAGGCAGTTTACACCAAGACTTGTGTTTGTGGTTTGTGAGTAATGATGCCTACATGAAGAAACTATGGTGGAAGAAATGTTAGGGTAACAAAAGAGGGTTTTAGAGCCCTCCAGAGACAAGTTCAAGTGTTGCAATAGGAGTTGATGTCAAAAGAAGAAATGAAAGTGAGGATGAGGTTGAAGATGAGGAGCCATTCAAAGAGGAAGCATGGGATGTAATGGACCCTGGAGAGGTTCTTCAAGAGTCAATTATGATGTTGTGGATTTTATACAAATCCTAGTAAGGGAATAAATTCCTCTCATTTTAGGAGTAGTTGGTTTCTTTTGCATACGTTGATAAATCACCATCTAGAACTCAATAACACAAAACAAAAAAATAACTTAACAACGTTGATCAATTAAAACACTTATTCACACAATCTATTATAGTTTTCATATTGATTCATAAATAAAATTGAAATTATAGAAAAAGGGATAAGGAGAGAAAATAAGCTTAGATCTATTGGAGATTATTCCTAAGCTTAGAATCCTTACTTTTAAATTTCATAAACCATCTCTTATAAAAATAAATGAATATTGTATACATAATATAATAAACCATCTCTTATAAAAATAAATGAATATTGTATACATAATAAATCATAATCTAGATGACAAATCAAATCAATTACCATCACATAATAATAAACTCAAATAACAACGATTTTTTTGACAATCATTACAATATAATTCTAATAAATATGCATCCCCCTTCAAGTGTTGTCGGCCCTCCTATGGGGGTGTCTTCTCCTGTTTCCCCTTGATGTGGGGTTGCGGATGATAGCATTGCTTGGATTGTTGTTTGTAGGAGGAAAGGCCTTTCTTCTACCTCTTCACTTTCTCATTCTAGTGTAGTGTTGAAAATTGTTTAGGGTTGGGACCCTTGTTTCCTATTTCTCTCTAGTTTCATTCTCCAATTAAAAGCATTGTTGGTTTTTGGTTGGTTTTCTCAGTGTCACTACTCGTGAGATTTGTCCTGCTTGCCTTTATGACTTTTTTTGTATTGGGTCCGGACCCTTTCCCACTTTATCTTAATCAAACATGCAAAATTTCATTTATTTAAAAGAACCCACAACATAAATACAACAAATTTCAGAACTAAAAAAAAATCAATAAATATAGTTCCAAATTAATAAAATTAAAAAAAATAAATAAAAAATCTATTTTTTCAAGTCAAAATTAAAAATATTTTTAATATCTAAGTTTGATAAGGGTAAAAACTTTACCAGATTTTTAACAAAGCAAAATCCTCCCCTCCATGAATGGAACATAAATCATATAAATAAGAGTTTTGAGATGAGCACAGCCTCACCAACCATTTCAACTGTCAAGATGAATTTGAAAGAAACTCAAACAACCAACCTAATGTAACCAACTCCTAAGACTTTTGTGTCATTACTTCTGCATATCTAGATCAATTCGAGTTGGGTCATCGAAGGTCTAAATCCATCTTCTCCTCCTGTGCTTTTACACTGTTTCTTATTTCTTTGAGTTGTGTGGCTGATAGCTAAGCTATTACACCAATCCTCTTAATCCGTTACACAAACATAATTATAAAGTCCTGAACCACTTCTAGGTCCTTATGCTAGAGCTATTTTACCTATGCTACACAGAACATTGTTAACAGTACATCTAGCTTATTAAATTCATCTAGTGATAACAGCTTACCAGTTGCATCGGTAACTTGAGAAAATCGACTTTTTCCATATAATTTTGGATAGATATAGATGACCATCCACTAAGAATTCTTTGCTCACCTCCAGTCTTCACAGCCTTAGTGGGCAGGTCGACCACTTTGATCTCTACTTCAGGGAATCATTTGCAACTTTGATGTTTGTCCATTAAGAATTACCTTTACTAAATCCTTCATGCTAGCTTTAAATTTAACTATCTTGTAGCAGTGTAGGTCCATGGAGAAGAATTTTCAACTGGGTGTTGATTGTGATAATCTTATCTTTTAGATTGTGTATTAGTATTCGAGTTGAGAACATTTTCTAGAGTCATTGTTGAACATCATTGGTTGAAGAATTTAAGAATGTGATAACTGGTGGGCAACTTAATCAACTCTTATTGAAATGTCTACATCTTAGTAGGAATGATCTTTCCACAGTTCATGATAATTAGATAAAAATATTCTAGATTCAATTATGTCTGTTTATTTGTATCGATGTTTTGAATCACACTCAGTGATTCATCCTCAAGAATGAGAGTGATTTGAAACATCAATACAAATAAACAGACACAGTTAAAACCAAAAAAAAATTATTTAAATTTACAGTTATTTACTCTTTCTGTTCATCGAATGTTTCCTCCACATACATTCTCGTATATTTCAATGCCAAAACAGTCTCCATTTATTGTCTTTTTCCCTCCTAAGATTCATCAAAACTATTATCTTCAATGGTAGATTGAATGAGTATATTTCAATGCCAAAACAGTCTCCATTTATTGTCTTTTTCCCTCCTAAGATTCATCAAAACTATTATCTTCAATGGTAGATTGAATGAATGTCCCCGTTTGATTACGATCCTAGCTGTCACCGTTTTTTCTTGTTGAACTTTGAATCTCCACCCTAGGATCCCTTACCATTACCATACTTCATTTTTAATATTTTTGCCTATGCCCTCTTAGTACCCGTGGCTTGTAATTAGGTTTGTCTCCTTGGAGTTTGGATGCCATCCAACATAGAAGCTTAGTTTGTAAAGGGAGAACAAAAGAGAACTTAGGTGTTCTTGCCCAATAATTTTAACATTCTTAGAAACAAAATACTAAGAAAAATTGATGGGCAATTAAAATAAAGGTTGTTTTCTTGTCATTATACTGAACAAGTTTTTTATGGGGTTTAAAATTTTAGTCATTAGAGAAGATGATTTTTCTTTTCTTTTTTTGTTTATTTAGATATCTATAGAAATATTAGTCTTATTGTTGTATTTCATCTTATTGTTTAGATGACTGCTCATTACTTTTAGTTTGATCCATGATGCTTTTTGACATCTTCTAGCATCCTTTTAATTTTCTTTTGTTTATTATGTTTGAGTGATCCTCCACATTTAAATTATAATCATCTATATATGTAAGAATGTGCACATATATTCTATTGCTCATAGAAGCCCAATAGTTCAAGTACCTATTGATGATGCCTTGACGATCTCAAGGCATATAATTTGATTCTCCAAAATAGAATGCTAAAATATCTTGTTCCTTTTCCCTATATAGTTAGGTACTAGTGAAATTCATATTGTATAAGGATTATTAGAAACTTGATACCCTATATTTTTTGCTCTTAAAACCCCTACAATTTCATGAGCATATTGATGGAAAATTTCCATGATTGTGAGTTACCCAAACACATTGTATGGAAAGCGGAGAGGTTTCATTAATGTACCTTCCACCCTAATTGGTTTGAAATTTTCCAATAAAAATCAACTCCCAATTATTTAAATATCTTTTTAAATGTCATGTGAATCTTGGCCATCTTGTAGTTGATAACTACCTTATACATAAGAGGTAAGAACTATTACATATTAGGATATGATAGTGGTGGTATTTGTGTCCATACAACTAGTGAGCATAAACCACTTGTGTTGCATCCATATTGGGACTCTATCAAAGCAAAAAAATGTATTAAAGGGTAGGGAACTACACATACATCTATTGAATATGAGCACATATAGAAGGCACCGCATTTAGTAAGCAACATCCAATTATTTCTCTATAGATGCCCCAAAATTAGTCATTCGCTATAAAATTAGTTAAATAAGTATTTAATTAATTATTTTCCTAAATTCACCATCTTTTTGTATTTTCCTAATTGATGAATTAGTATTCATCACCATAATTAATTACTTTTCCCCTTTCTTCTAAGGTTAATTAATTTAATTAATCCAAACATAGCCCCCACTTAATATTTTGTATAATCCTTGATTAATTAATTAATTAACCCTCATTAGCACCCTAATATTTTATTTTATTTTATATTCTCCCAAATATCCAAACTTGTCATCATGTGACAAGGGTCCCCCCTCTTCATTTCCTACACATATGTGAGCATGCATGGGTCACCTCACCTCCATCTCACTCTTTGACTTGACCTATCATTGGTTGCTCACACATGTGTAGCCACAGTATCCTTTCCCCTTTCTCACAAGTTTGTCACTTTCCTATATTTCCTCATTTCTTGCCCTTTCCAAAAATCCAAGTTCGCCTGTCACTTTCATGAGCCATCCTATGTGTGTGCTCACACATGTGTGAGCACACCTAGTTCTCTTTCTCATGATACATTTCATTCTCCTAGCTTCCTCTTTTGACATTTTTCACAAGGATAAACATTTGATCCTCCATTGATCATTGCATCTTAGCTATCCATTCCTCACACCTAAAATCTATAAAGTGGAGGCATTTCCCCTTCATTTACACAATCCATGTGCAAGCAATTTCATGCTATCAACTTTATCTCTAAAATTTATCCTTGTGTTATTATGTTGGTTTGTAAAGAGCAATCCATATTTAAATTTAGTACGATCATCTAGTCATTTATGGAGCAAATCAAGTGAAGGGAACACATCCCTTTGGCTCAATTAGAGGAGCAAGGTGAATTAAGGTAAAATATTTGTTTTATATATTTTATCTTGGTGTTATTTCCTTATTTCATTTTCTTGTCTTCATTTTTGCATGCCTAATGGGACCCAATCTCTAAAACTAACAATTATTTAAGTTTTTGTGATTTTACATGTCTTAGGTTTTGGATTAGTGCTTGTGATCTATGTTTTAGCACTTGCACTATGGGATCAACACATACACAAAAATCTTAGTGCTATTTTTTTACGTTTTCTATAATTTTTATTATTGTCTCACTTTTTCTTGTAGGTTCTCTAATATTTTATTGCTCATTGTGTATGCTTTCACTTGTTTTACTATTTTTTATGAGTTCTAACTTTATGTTTCATAAGAAAACTAATATTTTCTTACATGTGTTGCTTTCTAGAGTGTCTCAACACATGCACACTATGCATTAGTGCTTGTGCATTGTGGATTAGTGTTTCCATTTCTTTTTCTTCCTTTTTGCACGGTGCTTCCATTTCTTTGCACCTAGTAATTCTGCCAAAGAGACATTCTAATCTTGTTTTTTGTTATTTTTTATTTTACCTTTTCTATTTTTTCTATTTTTTGTTATTGAATAACCTATTTTCTATCATTTTTAATTATTTTTATCTTTCTATTTAAGGTCAATTTCCTTTTTGCAGTTCAAATATTTTATGTATATTTTTTGTTTTGTGTAGCTACTAAATCAATGCTTACGACTTATGAATCGATGTCTCATCAATCAAGTATGCCAAGCTAATTTTCTAATTTATTTTAGTTTCAACCTTAGTTTAGCAAGTTTTCGTTGTTCAATGTTGCTACTATTCAACACTTGCAACTTATGTTTTAGTGCTTACACTATTTAGTGTGTGCAGTAGCTCAATACTTCTTTTTTTCATTTCTCTTTTATATTTTTAGCTAACCCTCTTTGTAACCAATGTCCTAACCTAGTGGTGCAACTATTTTTGCCTATCAAATTTATAAAAAAATGAAATTACTAACATGTCATTTGTAGGTTTTCTTGTCAAACATATTTATTTACCACTAACTTTAGTTGCACTAAATTAGTTAGAGGGTAAATGAATTATTTTTTGTGTGTGGATTTTTTGTAGGCATATGCTCTCCCCTTTCACTTAGTGTAATCTTGTACATTAAAAATCTCACATTCTCCTTCTTTTTTATAATATAACCTAAAGGTTATAGCTATGTGTGTGCTACACCTTTGCACTTTGTGCAATTTTTGGTGACTAAAAGCACCTAGTATTTTGTTCCCTTAGGAGGCTTACTTGGGGATTTCACCACCCGGAGGAATGACATCAATCACATGTTTTAGTGGGGTATAAAAAGGGGGAAGAATAAAAATTGTACCTCAATCTAGTCATCATCATGCTTGGTGCAACCTTGGTGCCCATGTTTCATCTAGACACAAGGTTAAGTGGCATTAAGTTGTTACCCACTTGTAGATAGGCTAGTGTTCATGTATTAGTCCTCACATACCCTTGTGGTATTTTGAGGATTCCCATAGAGAAATTGGAAAGCCTAGATGAGATCATCAACCATATCTTAGTGTGGTTCAAGGGAAGTAGATCACTTCCTGAAGTTACTCACAATTTACCATTGTGTGGTGAGATAGAGGTAACCTTGGGTGAAGTCTTTAACCATCCTTAGTAAGAGGTACCATACAACACAACACTCCCTAGCTATCCATCACATTGGTAGATGATATTATAGTTAATTCTAATGTGGTCCCACACTAGAAGTCACTCCCACTTGAATAGTTTTAGGAATTTTCTAAAGTGTGGCATGTTTTCTTATGAAAAACTAATATATTTCAATCAACCTTATAAAATATCTTGTGGAAATCTATGGAACATAAACCAAAATTTCGAGCCCCAAGTACTTTTTGAGTGTTGTAGTTTATACCTCAAACTTAGTTATATAAAGGGAGCAATGGTTTGTTTGGATAGAAGATCAACTAGTTAATCATATATAATAGAATATCAGATAACACAATATAGATAGAATCCCCATATCAATATTATTAATATCAATTTATTACATTCATATCTCCTTATATCTCCTTTTACACCATATATTTATCATATATCTTCCCCTATATTATGTACATAGTCGAATGTATGCTTGTATCCTATCTCTTATCTTCTTCTTTCTTCTTTTCTACTTACTTCCCTCTTACTCTATTATACATATCTTTATCTAGATAGATATATCTATGGGATGGGATGAGACCCATATATCCTACCCCTAACCTAGATGGTATCTCTTGAATCTTATGCTTTGTGAGCTCTTTGCAGCAAGATGCGATAGGATTTACTTAGTGATGTCTAAATTGTTGCACTTTCTTACCAACATCGTCCCCCATTTCAAAATGTTGGCTTATCCTCAAGTTAACTCTACTTTGTGGGGAGAATGTATTTATATGTCTCCTTTATTTTGGAAAAAGTGTTCTCCCACTGATTTTTGGCGAGTTGCAATTATTAGGTTTGGACTTGAATTTGTAGCAGTAGTTGCTCTGCCTCTAGAAGTGTATTTGTGATTTGGATTTTATGCTCTAGTTGGTGTGCTTCTTGATGGACTCCAGTGATGTTTTTCAACCTTAAAATTACTGTTGAACTTTGATTTGATGGAATATATGTCTTCTTTTATCCCTCTAATCTTGGAGTTGTTGAAATTACCCATCTAGTGCTTCTATCTCCACCCAAGATTGACCATCCATATTTTGTAGGGAATCATAAGTTGTTGCTCTTTGAAGTATATGTATTTCCAACTAATCCATGTGTGCCTGATTGGGGTTTTCACTATTGACCATTGTAGAAAAAAATGGTATAGGTGTTGAGGTTCCCGTATATATTCTTTAATGTGTTGATCTATGACTCTAAGGAAAATTTTGTAGTAGCACATTCATTTCTTTCTTCATCCATTTGTATCTTCTGGTTCTTTTCTTGAATTTATTGTCTCATAGTCTTCTTTTGTAATTGGGTATCCTTAATCACCCCATCTATCAAAAATTTTAGTCGCACCACCAAGGGTTGGGATGAGTCCCCTTGTAGCTAAGGGAATTTTCTTTGTATATCCTTTACCATCTCTAACTAATCAAAGATTTTCAAATGATGTTTCAAGATCTCTCTTGACATTTGATGTAGGATATCTCCAAATTGGAATTTATGTAGAGGTGACATGCTCCCAATGTCCAAATGTGATCCCACTAGTGGAAGTTGAAGTAGATGTGGATATTCCATTGGGTGGATTTGCTTCTTTCTCACCAAGAATTCATTAATGGACTACATAGAGGAAGTTGAAGAGGATGAAGGTGTTTCTGACTATGGAGGTTGGGAAGGCTATTCTTGCTCCAAAGAAGCCACTTTATGTTTTGCTTCTTTCTCTCACAGTTATTGATATTCTTTATTTGTGACTTCCTTTATCTCTGCTTGGACCATTTGGGTAATCTTCATCTTTTCCATCATTAGTTGTCTAGCCTTTTTTTAGACCAAAGCTCCTTGTTTTTTATCTCCATTATCCTCTATTTCTACTTAGGTGTAAAATTGTAGGGGCTATTTCCCCAATAGCCAAGTCTTTTAGTCTCTCATCTTCTTTAACTACTTTCTCCCTTCTATTCTTTAGTATGGTGGTCAAGGATTCCAAAAAGTGGTCAATTAGATCCTCCAACATTATGTTGGATGCTACCATATATATTATTAATTCCCTTTCTATGATAAATTTATTTGGAATCACCATATTGGTGTATTTTGTAGTGTCATATCTAGGACTTCCTTCCAGAATAGGCCACTGTATAGTTAATCTTCATCTAACAGCAATGAAAATTTTGGGATGGATGTATCCTCTGGTGTAATTTATTCTTCCTCTTCTACATCCCCTATTTGTGGGGATACTTCCCTTTGTTCTCTTTCATTCCTCTGTTTTGGTTTTTTATTCACACTTATTCATACGAGAGCCTCTTATGCTTCTTCCTCAAATTGTTCTATCCTTGGAGGTGTGGTAGGGAGTCTTCTCTTCCTTGGTCTACTACTTCATCCTTGTGTGGGATCTACAAGAGGATTTCCTATGTGGAGTCTTCCAGATCTCCATGGAGTAGATGTTCATTGTTCCTTTGTTTCTTGCTTAGGCAACCCCCATTTTTTATGTAACTTTTCTCAATTATTTTCTAAGTGCTCTTCAAATTTCATTTTCGTTAAATTTTCCATTTACCCCCAATAAGTGGTAAATTTTTTAGCTTGTGGATCCTTGGGGAGACTGAGTGTGGAGGCATAGAATTGTATCTCCACATTTGTCACCTCGTATGGAAGTTGTCGTATACATGACATCTTAGGTTCAATTTCCTCCATAAAGGTATAGTCTTTTTCGATGAGGAAGCAAATATATTTTATATATATGTGAACAACCTCATAAGATATGTGTTCCCTAGCCTGTATGTTTTGCTAGAGGGATTTAAGAAAACACCAATGGATATTTGTGTATGATGTTGCATCTTGAAAGTGCTTGACAAGGTCTTGAATTTGGTTTATAACTGACCAAGTGGTGTCCCATATTTTTCTCACAAATGTGGATAGTTGTTGCATGAAATAAAAGGTGAGGCAATTAGTAAGGTCCCATACCTTAATTGATAATGGGCTTTCTTTGTGTGTTGGATGTTTTCTATTAGCTCTTATCGTAGGACCTTACATAGGTTGATATCTTTCCCTTCTATCACCATCTAGTGAGCTACATGAATGGCGATGGCAGTAGTTGAGTCCTCCTAATTTGTACAGTATACCTTGTAGGTGATCCCCATGGTGGCATACTTGATTGTCAAATTTGTTATCTTTGTGACATCAAGGCTTCTCCTATTATAAGTTGCTTCAATTAATTTTGTAACCTATACATTCATAATAGTTTTCTTTGGGGGTACTTATCCTTGTGCCCATAGGAAAAATATTCCCTTGATTGTGTCCTTTTTTATACTATAGGTTTGGTCTAGGTGGTATTCATCATGAAATCAAGCATGAGTATGATGCAGATCCATTCTTCTTGAATAGTGAAGCCTAGAAACTCTTTTCATATATCCATCCTTTTCTTTGATATATTCTAGTATTGGGATAGGCAGTTCTATGTGTGTGGTTGTAGTAGGGTATGCCTCAAAGTCTTGAACTTGGTGTGATCTATTTCTATCTTGGGTGCATGAATAAACTTTTGGATATCTTCGATGTAAATGGAATTCATGGGTACTTTAAAAATTGTACCTATTAGGTCGATCTCCATTTCCTTGTATGAAAATTGCTTATATTTTAGGCCTAAGCTTCTAAGAAATATCAACAACGGTAGGTGCTGCCATTTTCGAAAGGTAAAAACTTGCAATGGAATGATAATTTTCTCAAGGTTTTATTGGAAGTATTTTGAGTGTGTGGGAGTTGCAAGAGTATGATAAGTAGTGAGTGAAAGAAAAAGAGTGAAATGTTGTATTTATAATTATCTACTAGGTAAGTGTATTAAATGGTGTAGCCATTTTCTCATCTTCTGGTAGTTTTATAACCATTATTTTCCTACGCCTCTTTTTTTCCAATGAGTTAGTTTAAACTTTTTTGTGTGATAGAATTTAGTATATTTTTTCCTAATTTCATAATATGTTAGGTTAGTCTTATTTATGTAATATTTTTTTGATACCTTATTTTATATCTTTGGGGTTAGGTTGATGAGTTTGATGTTCAAACTTAGGCCAACCAATGCTTGCTATGGTTTAAATTAAATTTCAAGTTTATAATGGCCTTATAATGATTGTTCCTTATATGTACTATTGGTTTTCTATTTGTTTTCTTATGTCTTAGGTATAACCGTTGTTTTTCATGGTTAATAATTTTTTATTTGATGAGCCTATTGGCCTTTTGGGTCGGGGCATGGGTACAAGATGCTTGGTAGGTGTTGTCTAGTTGGATTTTTTGACTTTTGTGGTATCTTTCTTATACTTTTAGTTTACACGTGGCTTATATATTTTTTGTGTATTATAAATGCTTTTTGGAACCTATAAACCTTTTGGGAAGTTAATTCTTGTTTTCTTTGCATCCCTGCATCTAAAATTTCCTCACTATCAATATTGTCATTGTCACTGTCTAGTTCAATTTCTTTAGAGATGTTGGGGTCTTCTTCTTTTGTGGTAAGCAATATTGAGATAGAATAGATAATTATTGGATCTCCCCCTACCTTTCTTATTTAATTTATTCTACATAAGTTCTATCTTCCTTTTCCCCTAGTGGAATATGTACTATCTTATTATCATCCACTAGATATATCTCTTCCTTTTGTGAGTCTACTATCCCAGTATAATTAACAAACCATCTCAATCCTAGAAATGCTCTAAAAGTTTTAAATGGTTCTTTCATCTCAACGACCTCAAAATCTACCATTTTCTTAAGTCATTTTTTGTTCACTTCAACATTTCACCATGTTTCCAAGGTCTCCATACAAGAACCATCTACCAAACTAATATTCATTGGTGTTTTGACTAACTTGGGTCTGCCCAGTCTCTCCCAAGTGGTTGTCGAAATAATTTTTAGGTCCACACCTAGATCTACCATCACATGTTTAACTTTACTATTATTATGATGTGTGGTAATTAAAAGAGGGACATTCTTCTAGTTCTAATCTTCTATAAGTTGATGGACTTGGTTTTTTTGTTTGTTCTAAAACTTCCCTAGTTATTTTAATTTGACTAGGATGTCCTTTTGTTGGGTCAAAGAGGCCAAATTTTTTAGCATCATAACTTATTTTTTAGAAAAACAAACTATGTCATCATTTTTATTGTATAATGTGTTGTTTTACATTTTCCACCACTCTATAATGTTTTTTTTTGCTTGGATGGAAGTAATCATATTCCTCTTAGATTCTAGACCTAACTCTTCACTAACTTCTTGAATTTCCCTCCATTTTTTTTCCTGATCTATCAATCCCTTGTCTTGTCATCATTGTAACCTTATTTCTCTTTGTTATGGACTTTTTTTCTTAATTTACATTTGTTATTCTTCACCATAATATTCTTCACTTCATGTATTAGATGACCAAATGTTGATTCATTCTTTGACAACCTCTTACTCCTTGTGATATTTTTATGATTATCCTAGCTCCTTTATAGTATTATGTCATCTTTTTTTTATTGTGTTATATTTTGATAATATTGTTGTTCTTTATCACATTTGAATATGTCATGAGAATCATCTTTGCAAAATGGACACTCTGTTTTCTTGTATGTGCAACACTTTGTAGCATAATGGCCTATTTTTTCATTTATAATATGTAGCATCACTTTGTTGGTGGTTGTTTCTACCTCATCCTCTTCCTCCTCTATAGTTGTATTTCCTGTTATCCCCAATTTAATCTTGTGGTGGTTTTTTTTGCAATGCATAATCACTTTTATTATCTCTCCAAGGTGGTTGTCTATATCATGTATCATATAATGGGCCTTTCACAAGTCCTTTGACATATGTTATTTTTCTATCCATTTCCACGTCATAGAACTATAGTTCATGGGGCATCATGGATTAGAATGACTTGTTGCAATCTAGAGTTGAAATTGATTTGCAAGACAGTCCTTTGTGAGGGAGTTGTCCCATTCCTTGGAAAGTTTTGTAGTATAATGAATTTTTCTTAGTCAATATAGTTTTTAGTTCTATGTGCAATACTATTGTAGTTCTTTCTCCTTGAACCTTAGGGAAACCATTCTAGACATGGCCTTCCCTTGAACAATATGTTGACCAAATCTATTTGGCTTTCTTTTCCTCTCCTCTTGCCAAAATACTATTTTGTATAGTCATTTGTTCTACCACTAATTATAATTTCTCAAGATTCCCCTTTATGTCATTTTTTTGGGGTCTATGCCATGTATGAGATTTTATCTGGTATGTCATTGTGATTATGTCTATATCAATATTAAATATTCTTAAGTCTAAGGCCACTCTTATGTCCTTTTCTAATATGAAGATAAACCATTACATCTTTTTTCATTTTGTTAAAGGTTCTTCTAATTTGTGATAGACTTCCTTGAATCTTTTGTCATAAACCTCCATAGATTCCTCTTCTCCTTGCACTAGGTCCCTCATTTTCTAACACTCTACGTAGGGATATCCAAAGTGTCAATGTTTTCCAAGAAGTATTGTTTTACTTCATCCCAACTTTTCCCATGCTTTGGGTAAGTCTTTTTGTACCAATCCAATAACACTTTGTTTAATGAAGATACAAATTCTAATAAATTTGGTTTGTCCTCACCAATGGATTCCTTTTCCTACAGATATTTTAATAGGAATATATGTTCTGCAGCCTTTTTCGTATCTTTTCCAAATCCTATATTTTGATTAATGATTCTATTTTATTCTTATTTCCTTCTATTTTGAATTTTCAGATTTGTGGATTATTCTTTTCTTTCTTTTCTTTATTTACTCTCCTAACTATATGGGGCTTCTTCTCTCTTCCCTTATCTCTTTCTAACTTTATATCAAAGTACTCCTTTCCAATTATCTCTTCCCATTCTACTTCTTTTCCTTCATTCTCTCTTGTATCTTTACTTTTTGGTATCCCTTCTTTTAAAATTATTCTACTCTTATATGGTTGATGGGATGGATCTTGGTTTGGGGGTTTTGAATCCTCAAGATATCCTTGTGGATACTCTTGTAAAATAATCTTGTTGCATACTTGCTTAGTTGTGTGTAGGGAAGTTGTTTGAAGTACATTGTTGATGATTGTGTATGCTTTGGTCCAATATATTCTAAGCTTCTAACTTACATTCTAACAAGGTTTCTATATGTCAAGATATGAACAAGAACTATCCTATCTATTTGCAGAGTCAAAGTCTATTACACTAGACACAACGTTGTCCTGGTTATCAATACCTTGATGCATTGTGTCTATGTGTTATACCAAACAATAAGGAACAATGAAAAGTCCCAATCCCAAGTTCCAAGAAAATCATCATCATGTATTCATCCTCATCATGCATTTCTCATCACCATCTCCAATAAAGTTGATGAGCTCAATTAATGGCTCAATTTTGATAGGATCCATTACATATTTTCTATTACTATCATAGACTTTGATACTTGGTTGTTGATATTTTCCTTAAAACCATAGACCTTGGACATAAGCTTTATCTTTGTGACTTCAATAATATTATCATGCTATGAGAATTATCTATGTTGAATTTACTAGTGGTTGAATGAATGTCACTGAGGTAATTATAGATATACATTTGTTTGTGTGTGCTAATGCTATTTTATAGGTTTCCACTAAAATGTTGATGTCAACAAAGCCTGCTATGTGGAGAAATTCTTTCCAATTGGTTGGTTGTTAAGAAGTAAAAAAGGTTGATCATTACGAAGCCAAAGTGGGAAAACTCTCATGGAGGGAAAATTCCCAAATTCAAGTGAAAGAATGTAACCACCTTTTTAATGGTCATATTTGTTGTTGAGCAATTATAGGGAGTGCATTGTGCTAGATTCCCATAGAAGCAAGTTTTCTTTGACCAATTTAAGTGCATCCATAACTCCCTCCATCTTTTTCTATGCTTCCAATAAGTGCCATCCTCCTATTTTGATGGAGTCAACTGATTAGGTAGTTAGGGATAGTCAGTAGTTTTCTCCCTATAAATAATGGTCAGATGCTCCTTTTGATAGGGTTGGATATTCTAAGTTTGTACTAGCATTTTCCAGTTTGGCAGTTCTATTGCTAAGATATTGTACCTATGCTTTCAAGTAATAATATGACATTTTGAGTTGTTGCATTTGAGTTAGTGTAAGGGAGAATCACCTAAGGGAGCCCACTTGGTGAGAATTCCATCTATTAGTTTAAAAGTTATTTTTTGTTTAGTAGTTAGTTTCAATTTTAGCAATTGTTTGTTCATGCGGCCATTGAAATTTCATTTTGTGTTTGTTCCTACAGCCAAGGTAGATAGAGTAGTTTATGGTTTGTTCGTTGAGATTATCATTTCTATCTTTCATTTTCAGTCCAATTATTAATGCTTAGTGTAGATATTGATTTATGTTTAGTGTTTTGGTTGATTTCTTTCCAGCATTTCATTTCTAGCATTGTTTCTTTCCTAGTTTATGGATGATTGCAATGAATTCCTAGTGCACATACAGTGCTGACCCATTTCAAGTTCACGTCCCTAGATTGACACGTGAAATGCACCTTCATGATGAGTAAGATAGTTGCTTAGTATAGATGTTCAATCTCTAAGTCACAACCCTAAAGGATTAGTTATAAAACCATTGTAGGAGGCCAACAAAAGTCTCAGTGGATCATACAATTTTTGGATCTTTTGGGTCAATCATCAAAATCAATGGTCAAAAACATCTTGTTTCTTCTATCTTCTCTTTGTGCTAACCTACTATCATGACAGTCAGCAAAAACATCATAAATGCATCCATCCTGCATCCACAAATCATCAGCATAATCATAGTGTATCATAGCATATCACAACATACATTTTGCATCATCATTATCATTTAAGTTGTGATGAATAATATAGATTTGTTATTCTATGGATCTTAAGTCATTGCATATCATAACATGCATCACATCTTGTATCATATGCATAAACATCTGCATTATCCATCCATACATCCACATTCCATAAAACTACATAAAAATAAATACATCCATAATATTTGTATACATAGTCATAGCATAACATTTGCATAGCATATCATCCATCTCATAGAATATCATGAAAAAGATACTAAAAAAGAATATAACATTGCATCCATCCATATCATTATATCTCATGTATCATTGCATATCACATAGGAGTAAAGTGCCTCTATACATGATAAAATATAAGCATGTCACATCTCACATCATATACATCCATACAATCATAAGCATGAAATAAGATGAACACATCATATTGAATCCATATATGTGTCATATACGTCATATAAAAAAAATGAATGTCATGGTACAATATATGGATCAGTGTATGTATATCAATCATAAATACAATATACATTAGGCTAACAAAAAGAATTCCATGGATGTATATTTGTGTAAAGAATAGGGCAACAAAATTTTTAAAAAAAGTGTCAATTCACTCGATCTAGCCCTAATGGCTTCTCCCCTCTCCGACCAATCTCTCTGTTGATCCTCAGCCCTGGGTCATGCATCACTCCTTTGCGGGTAGTTAGGTTGTCCAAGTGGCGCTAGAACGTCTCTATGGTAATGCATCCTTTAATAAGATGCCTCAGTCACAACCTCTTTGTACAACCTAGAGGATATAGTCATGCCTTGTGTAGCCACTATCATCACCTCCATTTGCTAGTAGTGACCAATCTCTTGATCTCTCTCAAAAGTCACAGCCTTTACTAGCTTCCTCACATGGTCTCTCTTTGCTATAATGGCTGCCACTTGCTGTCTATCCTAGTCCCACTCAATAATGATCACCAAAATCTATTGGTGGACCTAATCCCGCTCACCTATGAGAACCTGCACTTGTTGTTGTAGTTGTTGAATCTACAAATCTCTAGGATCTGGTGGTGGTGGTTGAGCTAGCTACTGCTGTACTAGCTATTGCTAAATAGGATCCTACTGAGGGGGTTGTTATCCCACTGATGGAACCCCTAGAATCTTCCCATCTTGGCCATCTTGGCCACCCTATCCTCTACCCCTATCTACTCCCCTCCCTCTAGGTCTCCCTCATGGAGAAGCACCCACTGGATCTGTCAACTTGCACGGGGGTGTAAACCATGCATCATATGTCGACGTCACATGTGTGTTTGCTTGACCCTAGTCATAAGCCCATGGTTGTGCCACCAACTATTGGAAACCCTCAACCACCTCAGTAGCTAGGATAGTGGGTCCCAATGTGGGAACCTCTCGAGTTGGTCTTGCAAATATAGCTTTGTAGGCATCATCTAGCATGTCCTGCTACTCATCGAACTATCATGCCACTTTGTCTGGTATATATCACTCTATAATGGTGTGCTCCCAACCCTGCATCTACCAAGTATGTCTGGCAAAGTGGAGCTACTGCACATTGTTGTACCATGTTGACATCTATAGCCAAGGTTTCCATCTAAACACTACCATATCATCCAATACCTAGCACCAGTATGGAAGCCCAAGCTGCCCTATGTGTTGGAGAGTTATGGTTCCTTTGTATCACCAAACTACAGGATCATATGGCCTGATGTTGGCCATCTGTACAATCAATCGAAGCATGGAAATATGCTCCCAAGCCCAAATATGTATCAAGGTCACCCCTATACCAATTGCTTTATTGTAGCAGTAGAAAAAGTCATGCATATCATAATATAATGAGGCCAACATCACTAGCCCCCATGTAAAAAGAGTCCTCCCATAGAGCATCTTGTGCCACAATAAGCCCCATCTTGAGTTGAACCCTCTACTCTGTCGGTCAGGAGTGACCAAACTAGAAATGATGGTTGCAAAAATCAATCAGAATGTGGGAACTCAACCTCTATGCATCTCAAGGTTGATCTATGAAGTGACTAGAATGATGTCCTCAGTCTCCATCACCTCATGGAAGGCATCGTATCCAGTGTCGATGTCATAAATCACACACTCGCCATGTATCAAAAAATGCAGAATTCGTCATACATCCTCTAATGTCACCATTGCCTCACTTGTTGGAAGGTGGAACAACAAAGTCTCACTATGCCATCTCTCACATAGCATTGTCATCATAGCCAAATGTGTCTAAATGGGGGGCATGTTTGTAATGTACCATAAGCTAATCTCTCCCATGTGCTCCTGGAGAAACTTGGATAAATCACCTAGTCTCTCTAAAACTATGGGTCAGTGCTCATGAGGCATTAGGGGTGGAATGACCTCCTACACCCATGAAGTGCACGATGTCAAAATTTGAAAAAAATTGACAAAATTTGAAAAAAATTGACTCAATTTGGAATTTTCAGCTCAAAAATCACGATAGCATGATTATTTACAATAGCATTGTTATATTTTAAATTCTAAATTGCGACACCCAAAGGAATTTCATATTGCAAATCACAAATTGTGTCGCTATAAACATATGTGTTGTGATTTAAACTTTGGAAACCTTAACACTAATTTGCAAATCACAAAGTGCATCGTTATAAACATGTGTCATAATTTAAAATTGGAAACCCTAATTCTAAATTGTGAACTACGTTGCAATATACATATGTGTCACTAAAAATCATTTCAGTGTCGCCGATTCTCAAATGGGCATCGCTATATAGCAACGCTGCCAAATTTTAAATTTTAAAGTGCAATAAATGCATCAAAAAGTCAAATTTCAAATCAAGTTTTGGATCATATACTGGTGGTCCTACGCCTGGAAGTAATTGGTACTCTCAAACCCAGTTGGCAATGTGTCATGGGAGCTCTTGTCACACCATTTTGTTAGAGGGTCAGAGCTCAAAATAACAAGAATTCTCTAAGGTGTGAATGCACAAATGAATTGAAAGTGACCCTTCTTGGCTTATTTATGCTAGAAAATTAGGGTTTTTACCTTGATTTAATCTTGAAGCTAGGGTTTATTATTATTTTCACCAATTTTTCCAATCAAAACCTTATTTCGCATCATTTTTTAATTTTTGGCGTATTTCTTACATCCTGAGCTTTTTTGGACCCCTAGGGAAGTTTTTAACCTTTATAGAGAAATCAACCCAAAATTCAAAATTTTCACCTGATTTATTGAGGGGGAAAACAATCAACTTAATCCTTCTAGAGTGGGGCATCTAAAAAATCATAAATTTTAATTTTTTGATTTAAATAGTATTTTTTAATCCGAGGAGCATCAGTCTTTGAACCAAAGTAGCATGTACCTCACTTCAAATAGGGGCAAAATGTAGACACTAAAAAATGTCCTAAATTATATCATACACTCAAAGCAAGTATACTAACATCATTTCCTCTCAAATCCATCCTCTTTTTGTTTAATTAATTAAATTATCCTAGCTATTTAATTAATTACATCATTTGCATCTATTAACCTAATTCATTAAATCGGGTTCATTCACCCCCTTTCACACTAACATTTCATCTCATTAAATTAAATAAATCAAACTATTTAATTTAATTCCCTAAGTCCTCTTATTCAATTAAATAACCCTAAGTTATTTAATTAAATGTCATTTTACCATTCCACATTCATTAAATCATTTAATTTAATGAATAACATTTTTAATTCAGCTAATTCCCATAATTGTATGATTAAACCTTGTTTAATTAACAATTATCTAATTAATCCAATTCCTCCCACTTGCAAACGAATATTCCAAAGGAATATTCCTCCTTTGCACAATTTAATTTAGTTTTAATTAACTAAATAACCTTTTTCCTCACCCATGAGAATATTCCAAAGAATATTCTCTCTCCAATCATTTGAAAAAGGGACATATTCTCACTTGGCTTCTTGAGCAAGCTAAACTTGAAACCTCTTGAGAAAGTTAACTTTTGACCACTTAAACAGGTCAAAAGTGTGTTTGTTTGGAAGGAAAGTGAACCCTTGATTAAATCTCATCTTGTATTTTCACCCATTGATGAGAATCGTGTTGTGCAATTTTTGCACACACGTCCCGCTGGAAGCAGGGACCCTCTTTCGCTTTGGTTTTGGTGTCTTGGCCCTTTCATTTTGAGGTTTTTTCTTATTTTGACACGTGCTTAAACATTTATTTTGGTGTCCTTAATGATTTCCCTAGGTTATTCATTGAAAATCTTTAATTTTGGGCTAAGTTCGGGTTTTCACCCTAATTCGGGACTTTCCTCCCTGGACGGATTTTCTCGGATCCTACTTGGATTCTAGTTGTGCACCATGGTTCAGAGATTCTAGGTCTTCACATATTTCTTCATAGGCCAGATTTTTCTAGATTCCATCCTGTCGTCGGATTCCTAGATTTTCTTGGTTGTCTTGTTGGCGGCATTAATTTCTTCGTACGAGCTTTGAGTGAGGTATTTAATGGATTTTTGAAGTCTTTTGTGCCATCATGTTTATTATTGCTTTCAATTGAGCTGAGCATTTGTTCTTAAGGAGTGTTTGATCTAATTTGAGGCCTTTGAGTTTGTGAATCATGGATTTAAGTGGTGATTGCTTGTGTTCTTGTGCCTATTCTTTGTGGACGCCCTTGATTTCACATTCATTGTTTCTGAGATCGACTCCTGTGTCATAATGGTATGTTTTGATTTCCCTACTTTTAATTGGTGATTGTGGATCGCACATTGGTGTTATAAGAGCTTGTGGGGTTCGAATTCTTTATTATTTAAGCATTTTTGTGGCTAGGGTTGCATAGCAGTGTTTGGTTTATGGTCTCTCCAGTAAGTTTTGATGTTTTTTCGTTTATTTGCATGTTGATGTATTTGCTTGAGAGCTGTGAATAATCCCCTAGTGATGACTTAGCAGTTGATATGTTTGAATTTTGAGCTCACCTGTATGCTAATGGCAGATGAATGGGGTTTAAAACCTAGGGCATTTCCATTTATCTTTAGTATGCTCTCAAATTGGCCTAGGATGCAAAGATAATTTGTGGAAGATCCATGCCCAACTTTCCCTAAGCTCAAATCTTTGAAATTCATGACCAATCTGGTGTTTGAGAAAAATCATGTTTTGGTGTTGAGATTCAGGTTTGTCTTTAGTTCGAGACTTTTCGTTCCCTTGGGACAATCCATCTCTGGCGGATTTTCCCAACTTCCTTTGCTTTTCCGGAATCCGCTATCACTTTCAGAATTTTACCCCATTCGTAGATTTTTGTTGACTCCGGATTTTCCCGAAGTCTTGTGCTGCCTATATTTTCCAAAGTTTGTGAAGTATCTTCCCCTTTGCAGAAATCGGTCTCTGGCGGATTTTCCCGAAATCCAACGAGATATGAGGAAATATGGAATAGCATGATGTGTTGGTGATTTTTAATGCATTTTAAGATTAATTCATGCTATATTGTAATCTCATATGTGGTTTATTGGTTGATTATGATCAGTTTTAATGGTTAGTAGGCATTTCTTGGTTATTTTGTTGGAATCCAATCGGTCTGGAATTTCCCAAAATTCTTGTCTAGCTCAAATTCCGCGGATGGTCCTAAAAGCCAAAATTTGTTGTGATCATTTTATACGAAATTGAATAACATCTTGACTATATGAGATTAATTTCAACGATGTATTGATGGATTAACATTAGTTTCCTATGGTTTTTATTGTGATTTTCTTAATGGATGTAGGCTAAATCTAGTAAGGTAGTAGAAGGATCCTCGGTTTCTGAGGCAGAAAGGATCAAAATGGACATTAAGAGCAAGATCCCTGAGAGTAAGATCACATCAATTTGGTCAGAGGTGACTGATACTAATGTTGAATTGTGGGACTATGAGGAATTTAAGGAAAGGATGGCAGCTAAAGATCTCCCCTTGGTGGCTAGAAGGATGAAGGAGTCGAGTCTATCGCATGTGGTCAGTTTCCCTTCAACGGTACAGTGTTATGAGCTTGTCCTCGAGTGTGCCAAACATTATGAGCAGGGCGCTCAAAAGATTATCAGTCCTCAAGGGAGAGTGATAGAAAACCTCAACCCTGTCTCCATTGCTCAAACTTTTGATATGCCAAACAGATCTCACATGGTGGCATTCAACATGGGGTCTGCCAAGGAGTTCTATGAAGAGAAAATTGTTAAATCTCAGCAACTCATCAACTCTTGGCTTGAAAATACCAAGTCGCACTATTCCAAACTACCCAAGCAGTTATTCAGAGAAAAGTTCAAAAAGGAATATTATGATGCCATTACACTGCTCAGCAGGGTGGTTGGATTGAGAAATGCAGGTGTGTTTGAAAATTGGATGTGTCATGCTATTGTAAGAATGGAGCAAGAATTGATTGATTATCATTGGGCTGGTCTGATTAGCAGAGTGCTCCATGAATAGTTGTCCAGTGTGTTGTAGACCAAGACTTTCACAATGACTTCATATCTGGTCTATGCACTTACAAGATTCCATCCCTACAAAGGATTGGATATAAAGGGAATTTTTGGACAGGATGTTATTTATGAAGTTTTCCCTCAATTGCATTTGGGAAGTTCAAACTATACGAGGGAAAATGATGCATTTACCATGTACATCACAAGAATTCTTCAGGGAGCAGAGCATGTTAGAATTTTAGACCAAGCCAAGGAGCTCATCAAGAAGTATGGAGCTTGGTTTATTCAGTTCACAACTTTCTCCTACATTCAGATTGATGGCTACCAGAGGGCCCCATACAGACTTCCAAGGTACCCCACTGATCACATTATACTGTTGGAAGTAACTAGATAGATTTGTTACTTTGATGCTATTGTCAAGAGAGACAAACACAAGACAAGATTTGGTGGAGATTTCCCCCTAAGGATTGGCATCGAGGAGGCATGTCCTTCCATTATTTCTGCCCAGGCTTCAGAGGAAGAAATGAGTACCCTTGGTCTATCCTTCCATTCCAAGAGGTCTAGATTTGACATCACAGGTGAAGCTCAGAAGAGGGCCAGTAGAGAATATAGTCATAAAGTTGATTTGGAAGACTACTGGGCCAATTGTAGTGATGAGTATGAAGCAAGGAAGAAGAAATTCTCTCGGCTCCCAGTGGAGGCAGTTCATTTATATAATGTAAGGACAGTTCCTGATCAATTAGAGGATGATGGAAATATAATCCAAGATCACGCTTATGAGGCAATGAAGGATAGACCAATTGGTGATGTGGACTGGTTAGAGGAAGAAAAAAATGGAACTGAAACAGTTGATGGATCCAGTTATCAAAGTTACTAAGATGTGGCTCAAGCATAAGATATGGGAGTTGGAGACTGGGGTGTGAAATGCACATACAACATGATGGGAGATTTAGATCCTCACTCCACTTCTGCAGAGTCAACCGAGCAGGATCCTAAGGGTAAAGGTAAGTTGGACTCTCCATTCAAGATCAAGATCAAAGGTGTTCAAGAGGAAGAAGTCCAAGAGACAGAAAAGTAGAGAAAGCCAAAGGCTAAGAAGAGGACAAGGACTAAAAGGCCTAAACAGAAAGAAATAGAAGAACGAAATCCTGAGGCTAATGCTCCTGTGCTTAAGAGAAGAAGAATTGTAAAAAATTTAGAGAAGGAAAGTACTAAGGAACAAGAAAAGATTGCCCTGCCTGTGGTAGAAGTAGAAATTTCAGGGGAGAAAGTGAAAGTGTATATAAGGAGGTCTAGGACTCCTTCTCCTAAGGACAGTGTGCCTAAAGCAAATCCTCCTCCTGTCATTTCTCAGGAACAGTAGCAAGATGATGTTCCTTTCATCCATGAAGCTCAGAGCAAACCAGGTGAGTCAGAAAACATTGATGAGCATCCAGATATTGAAAGAGAAGAATTCCATGAAGGAGAACTTTATAGTGCAAAAGCTGAAGTTGAAAAGGTAATGCAATCTCCTTTGGTTGCATATGCAGAGTCACCAGTTACAAATGAAGAATTTGAATCTCCTCCAAGGGAGGAAAAGGTGAAGAAGATCCCATCACCTGGACATGAAGAGGAACACTTAGAAGAGGAAAGGAACAAGGATGAGACTCCTGAGAAACAAAATTTGGGAGAAGAGATATCAGGAGATCAACAAGAAGAAATAGGACAAATCCAAGTGCAATTGGAGCCTACTATTCTGGAGTGGCTTGACAAAGAAATAAAGAGAAAACAAGTTGTAGTGGAGGACACACCACCTAATTGGGATAAACTATTATCCAAGATCGGCAAGGATAAAGGAAAGAATAAGGCTAGAGTGATCTCACAGGTTGAAAGGGATGAGGCTCATAACAAATTTGTTCATATTGCTACCCCTGCTCCAAATAAAAATAGAGATGATGTGGCTGGAAGGGATTACAGCATTCAGACTTTCAATCTAGGGCCTACTTCCATTGATCAAGATATTGAGGATTATCAAGGTTCTAGTGCGGTGATCTTAGACAAATTAAGGAAATAAAGACCAAGTAGGAGTTGAAAATGGAAAATGATAATCTTAGGAAATGCTTGGAGGACTTAATGAAACCCCTGTAGTCTATTAATCCCTCTACCTCAAGATACCATCACCGAGCTTGAGAAGATGAAATCCTCCACTCTTGCCACTGCGAATTGGTTGAAAGGGGTGCAAATAAAGGGTGATGAAGCTATTAAGGATATCTTGTCAATAGGAAAGGATGTTGCAAGGACAATTGACTAGCTGAAGTAGGTGTTAGCACAAGATAGGGAGGATACAGACCTATTGTTGCAGAAAACTAAGACTATCATGGAATACACCAAGGATAAATTAGTAAGTGACAAGATCCTTCCCTCCTCCAGAGCTACTGAGCCATGGGAGTGGTTTGAGGCATTGAAAATTAGGTAGAAAGTGTTGAAGAAGATTTACAAATAGAGGAGGCAGATTGATGATACCCTAGCTGGTGTGTACAATGGTTCCATTGCCTTTTTTGAGATTATGACAAGAAGAAGGAAAATTGCTCCCAAATATTTGAGTCTGGAACAGTTGAGAAGATGGTGGCAAGATGTTTATACACCAATTGATGATGATTCTGTTTCTGAGCATCACTTGGATGATGCAGCCACCTACCTTACAGTTATTGATAAATATATGACATACAAGGTGGATTGGGATAAGTCGATCAAATAGTCAAGAGAATAAATTGCATCAATTGAAAATTGACTTAGGGTTTTTCCTTTGCCACCAGTAGCTGACTTGGATAGGACGCTTTTGAAAGTTCATGAAATGCTGGATCGGAATAAAGACAAAGGGGAAAGTAGTTAATGATTGGCTACATCAAGATTTGTGCTTCCCTATTATCTTGTCATGCATTGGTCCGAGCTACATTGGAGATCTCAGGCCGACTTGGATGGAACACATGCACTTAATGCTTATTTATCCTATTTTGAATTTCTATTGGCCGACTTGTCGTGCCCAAATTATTATTGTAAAACTTATCTAGGCTAACATGTTTTGGGGGGATCTATAAACATGGCATTTTTCCTCTTTTGTAAGTGTTAAGAAAATTTAGACATAGAGTGAATTGAGTAAGAGCTAAAGTTAGCAAGTAGTTATTCTCAAGAAAATATTGTAACAGAAAGCTGAAATTGTTGCTACAATGGATAATTTGAAACAAGTGATGACATTGTGATTTGGTGCCATACTTGTGTTCTTTATCTTGCATGGTTCTTGTTATTCTATCTTTAGAATTGTTGTGAGGAGGATTAATGTTTAGAAGTTTAGAATTAGGATTGATTCAATAATGTTTATGATTTAATATTTGAAGTGTTACAGCAATCCCTAGTCCATACTTTTCGCAACTAGTTGATTGTTAATTGCTTTGCAAAGTTAGCCTGGACTTTATATTCATTGTGCTTAGTTCAATTGTGAGGGTTTATTCATTTCAATTGCAATAGGGTTGTTTGAATGAATGTTCATGATTTGAAAATATTGATACCTTAGAAGATTGCATTGTTCCTACAAGATTGCAGATTTGTCTGGGTCAAATAGGGATCTGATTTATGGGATTGGTCCATTTCAAGTGTTCGGTCATTGGCATTGTTAATCTTAGGTTTAACATTAAGTTTAGAGATCTCTTTGAAACCCTTATCTTTTGTTTTTTCTTTGATCATTGGATTAAATTTAGGATTGGAGTATCATTTTATTGCTAGATCCGATAAATTGAAATTCAGTATTTTGCTTATAGTAAGGTCCCATTATGATTACTAGCATTTTCACATTTATCACTGAGTTGTTTGTGCATTATCAAGACTTGACATTAGAGACCTTAGGGTTATCTCTTGAGGCTTGCTGATCGAGATTTACCTTTCAAGAGAGATAGGATTTCATATTTTATCTAAGTTGTTGCTGTGCAGAAAACATCATCAACAAATCGATGATCCATGCCTCCCATTTCCTCCATCCTTGATCGTTGATTAGATTTTTCAATCTCAACCCTCCATTACTCATTTGCTTTCCTATAAATAGAACACTATTTGGATACAAATGGATCCATCTTTCATTTTTCAAACTTATGTTGTTGGAATCACTCATACTCACACTCATCTTTTCTCACATCTAGCATATTTTAGTTCATTTTTAGCTACATATTAGCTTTAAGCTTCCATTAATGGCTTCCATGCATCCATTTAGCTTGTTTATAGATTAGGGTTTGAATCTTTTAGCTTGGAATTCACTTAGATTAGCTTAGATTTTGCATATTTAGATCATTTTTAGCATAAAATTATGTTAATTTAGCTTGCATCATGTTCAATTTAGCACAAATCATGTTTTCATCCACATATCACAATAGTTTCATTGATTCTCTTCAATATAATTGATTGTAACAAGATCACTGATCATAGGATTGGGAAAGGGTCATTTTTCCACATCAACGCAACACCAATTCCAAAACAAGATAAGTTTTAAATGGTTTAGAGTAGACATTTAAATGCTTTCATAGTTTAGAATGCTTCATTTTAATATATTTTTAGTTTATCTTTCATTTGAATAATCTTGTTTAAGATTGAGTATTAGTGGCTACGTTACGCTTTGATTCTTCATGAATCAAGCATAATTGACCCATACTAGTATTCTCAGTCGATGGATGGTATAAAATAGAAGTGAATTGTTGGAGATGTTATAAGTTGTGTGAATGATGTGAATGTGATCAAGCGTGGTGATCTAAGTATGAGCTTAAATTCTTATGACTCTGGATGTAGTGAGAAGAAGGTGTCTACATTTTTAGTGTACTTGAGTTGTTGGAGTCGGTGAGCCAAAGGTTGCAGATGGCATAGAGTTGTAGTGGTAGATTTTTCTTGTTTCTCTGAGATAGTGAATCTCTTTTTAATAGTTTTATTTTTTCTTCCTTCTTCTAGACAATGATTCCTTTGGGGAGTGGGCCCTTGGTAGTGATCCTTTCTTCTTTTTTGGGCAGTGATCCCTCCAACAATGAGCCTATTGTATTTGGTGTTTCTATTCATATATATGTGAGCTAATCCTCACTATGGTTTTTCCCTACTTAGGGTTTCCAAAATAAATATGGTCTTCTCATGTGTATAGTTGTGTTTGCATTGGCGTTTCACATGTTTAAATTTTTCTAATGCTTAATGAGGATTTAAAGTTTGATAAGGGTTTCAAAGTTAATAAGGGATTGAATGTTTTAATGTGCAACTAATTTTCCCCCTCTTAGTTGTTTTGTGCATCTAACAATTGGTATCAGAGATGTGGTTCCTTGGAGAAAGCTTAACCACTTGAGGTAGATCTAGATGATGCATAGGAAGGGTGTCAAAGCTCTTATGTTTAATGGAACTAATTATGCTTATTGGAAAGTTAGGATGGGATCCTTTCTAGTCTCTCTTAGATTTGGAGTCTAGCAATCAATTGAAAAAGGATATACTATGTCTGCTAATGGTTTGATAAGTGATGATGAGATCAAGGAATGTGATAATAATGGTAAAGAAAGGAATGCTATCCTAAGTGGTCTTTCTAATTCTGAACTTGGAAAGATGATAAGTTTGAAAAGTGGAAAAGAGATCTAGACAAATTTGGAGACTATTTATGATAGAAATGACAAGGTCTTGAGCAAGCAAAGATACAAAATTACAATGCCAAATTGCAAACACTGAGGATGTCTAAAGATGAATATATTACCACCTACATGCTCAAAGTGGGTGAAGTGGTCAATGCCATCAATGGTCTTGGTGGTAAGATGGAAGAAAGTGAAATTTGAAAAAGGTATTGAGAACTCTTCTTAAAACCTATGGTTCTAAGGTTTTTTCTATTGAGGAAGCATAGAAATTAGATTAATACTCTAGAGATCAAATGTTTGGTGCTTTAATTTCTTATGAACTAAGAGAGTTTGGTCAAGATGCTACAAAGAAAGAAACTACTTTTAAATTCAACAAGGTAGAGAAGGTTGATGAATCATATCTGGATGATCTTGATGAGGTGGAAGCAAATTTTGTAAGGATATTGAAAAAGGGGACTGGAAAATACAAAGGTAAGTTACCCTTTAAATGTTTCAATTTTGGAAAGATAGATCATTATGCTTCTAAATTTCCAATTTCAAAAAATGACAAACATTAGGATCATAAAGGAAATTTTCTCAAGAAGAGTTATTATGTTGCAAAAGGCAATGGCATATCTCATGATGAGGAATTAGACTATCTTGATGATAACATTGAAGAATGCTTGTTCATGGATCTAAATGTTAGAACTAATTCTACTAATTCTAAATGATGTATGAAGGAAAGTGCTCTAAAAATAGGTCACAACATTGAAGGAACTATGGTGACTATTTTCATGCGAGAGAGGAAAGAAATTAATAGATAATTGACAATGGGTGCTCAAATCATATGACAGGTGATAGGAGTAAGTTTTTTAAACTTTAGAAGTATGATGATATTCTTGTTAAGTTTGGTGATGATACAACTACTAAGATTTATGGAAAAGGTTTAGTTAGTTTTGATGGAAAGCATAAAAAAAATGTTCTTTATGTCAGGGTTTCTAGTATAATATTCTCAGTGTAGGACAAATATGTAGCAGAGGATACAATTTGGTGTTTTACGATGATGGCTGTGAAATCAAAAAAAGAAGATCCAAACTTTGGTTGTTGCAAGGACAAGGGTAGAAGGCAATGTTTATCAGATCAAAGGTAGTGACTTGTTAAGTGCTTTATGTCTCAAAATAAATGAAAGTCAACTATGGCATAGAAGAATGGGTCACATCAATTTTGATAGCCTAGTGAAGATTAGTTCTACTAATATTGTGAGAGATCTACCAAAGATTGCAAATCCCATCAATGCAATTTTCTAGGAATGTTAGTTTGAAAAGTGTAGACACTTAAATCTATCTTGATTGTGTCGTATACTTGATTTCACTAACTAAAATCACTTTCTAGTATATTTCCCTTAATTCTTCCATTTAATTAAATATTATAAATTATTTAGTTAAATTCACCTTTTCTCATATTAATTAAATAAATCAAGTTTATTTAGTTAATTCTTAATTCTTCACACTAATTTCACTCTCAATTGATTAAATAATTCAAATTATTTGATTAATTGTCACCTTTCTTAGTTTGATTAAATAATTCATGATTATTTAGTTTGCACAATTAAATAATTTTAATTAATTGTTTAATTGGGTTATTTCCCTCAAATCCTCCAACTTTTCCCACTTGCACAATGAATATTCCAAGGGAATATTCTATTTTCAAATTCAAATATTTCCCCCCAAAGGGAAATATCTCCAACATTCCTCCAACATATTTCCTAAAATTTAGGGAATTAGTTGGGTCTCTTGTGGATCTAAAGCCCTTGATCTGATCTTTAATACATGCCTCATGGATTAGTAACTGTTGGGTTCATCCTTGATCCATGTTCACTCCTTCAATTCAATTTCATCAATTGATTAGCCAATTTGATCTTCACCATTGATTCCAATTTTAAAAATATACAAATAGTGAGCCATTTCTTCATAATAAGGATTCACAAGCTTTGAGTAAACTTACTCTCTTGAATTGAATCCTCAATTTGATCAATTTGAGAGCTTGTGAGATGATTTGATTCTCAATTTTATCCATTTTTCTTCTCAATTTCAAGTATTTTGTCTCAATTGCAACACTCCACATCCATGGACATAATCCCCCAATGGGATTAAGGTTTTCACTTATTGATTAGCTTTCATTTGAATTTGCTTCAATATTTTATGTTTGAAAGGTAATTTTATTGTGTATTCAATTTCATTGAGATTTATAGTTTAATTGATCATTAGATTTTCAATTATTATTCAATTTGGCTTTATTTGATCAATTAGGTTTATACATCTACAAGATGGCACACTGGGTGGGACCCCATGTCCCTAACTAATCATTTTTTTCTTGAGATTTATGTGTTTTAAGGATATAGAAGTAGGCTAGTGCACTTGTTGCATTGGCACGCACTTGTTTTAGTAGCACATTTTATAATTTTGGTTTTCTATTGAAGGTTTGATAGAGTGATGCACCTAAAACTTGATAGATTCATACACTTGAGAATCTCAATGCACTTGTTTGAAGGTAGAGTGGCATAGTTGCAAATTCCAGTGCACTTGTCAGTAATATTCCAATGCACTTGTCTAACAAAGCCATGCACTTTTAGGTAAACCAAAAAGGTAAAATTTAAGGTTTAATTTGAATTTGTAATTTGATTTTATTTCTAACCCTAATTGTTTTATGATTTTTTTTTTCTATTTTAAGGACTAACAACTTGCAGGATCATATTGAGCATGAAAAGCATGGATTGAAGCAAAAAAAGTATTTATCACACGTTATTATCATGAGTTCATCAAATTTCCCAAAGTGTTTCTAAACACTTAAGTGAAGGATAATCTAAGAGAAATTTACTTTTAATCTTTGAATTAGGTTCACAGTTCATTTTGTGCTTAATAATCAAACCTTCACACTTCAATTTGGGCTTAACAATGAACAATTCCACTTGTTTTTCAACTTGGAGTTAAAATTGAACCGAACAACCTCACTTTACTTTGGGCTCTAAAATTGAACAAAAAAAATCTCACACTTTGTTTAGTGCTTTAAAATTCATTTCACATTTATATTTAGTGCACTAAAATGAACAAGTGTTTTCTTTGTTTGCTTTGCTTGGTAGACTAGTAGTGTGTATCCTCTCCCCTTGCACTTTGTGTGATCTTGGCTGAAGAGAAACACTCCTAGTTTTCAATTTGTTCTTTGAGTCACCCAAGGCTTGCTACGTATCCTCTCCCCTTGTGTGTGACCTAACTAATTCCAAATAATTTCTATGCAAAAATTTAATATAATATTTAATTCCCAAATTTAATAGTATTAAAATTAAATTGAATACAATAAATAATTCAACAATTGAATTCAATTGGCACTCCCTTTGGGAATCTAGACAAACCACTATGTTGAAGCAGCAACAGCCTATCATGGCATCAAGCTAGCTAGAGAGAAGGGGATCTCTAAGTTATGGGTTCAAGGGGGCTCTCTAAATATAATTAACTTCTTAAGGAATTGTTCACCTCCTTCATGGACAATTGAAACATTTATTTTGGATGCCCGATCTATGTTGCATGATTTTGATGAGGTGTATATTTCCCATTCCTTTCATGAGGCGAATGAGGTAGAAGACTTGATGGTGAATCTCAAGGTGACATCAATTAGACATTGGGAGGTTAATGATAACCTACCCATTGATTTAATCACCTTTCTTAATAATGACAAATCCTAGCTCATTGGAGGAAGTCGTCTCCTCAACTAAAGGCTTGTGTGGTAATCTTGTTCAACTCAGGTTGATTAGACACCCCATACATGTGAAGCTCATTGGAATTTATGAGTATCCTAATCATAAATTCAAGAGGCTCCTTGCCATTATTGTCTTCAGTAACGCAGTTGGTAGGCCCAGATTCTTTTTGGGTGCTTTTCTTCTATTTAGTTGCAATTGTATGTTGTATGTTCTTGCTTCTGTGAAGTGCTTCTATTCAATAATGGGTGGGGATAGGTGTAGGATTGAGCCTATTTCATGTGAAAAGTTCAAAGCCAATGCTAAATTTTGGGAAATTTTGCAAAAGGGTGGGGTTACCCCTTTCATGGAGAAACTGCTAGTTTTAAAACAAATGTTTCCAAGGATTTTGTCGATGCTTGGCATGGTTGGGTGTTGAGCATGTTTGGCAAGGATACCACTATCAATGAGGAATTCATCATGGAGGTCACTGGGATGTCGATCGAAGGAAGAAATTTCTATAGGGACAAAAAAAATTCAAGGGCTACTAGATTGAATTTTATTCAAGACAAAGATAGCCAAAATGGTGAGGCTTGACTGTGGGGGATATGATAGGCCAAAAATAAAACCTATCTAGCGTAAGGTTTCCATGGTGTTGATGTGTTATTTCACCTTGGATGGTAGGTATTTGGCTTTGTATGGCCATAATTTTATGATGCTCAATCACTTCCTTCATGGTAAGCTCATCTATTTCCCTTTCTATCTTTTGCTTTCTTTGGAAGAGGGGATTGTGAATTATAGAAAGAATCTGAGGAACCCTTTCTTACATGAGGGTTTAATGTTGCTTATCGTGGATAATATTAAGGCTAATTATGTTATTGAAGCCCTTGGTCTTGTTAATTTTGTCAAGTAAAAGAAGAGGGAGAAGGGGAGTGGGAAATTTCAGATTGAGGAGGTAGTTGAGAGTGTGGGTACAAAAATTGAGGAGTCTAATGCATGGTTAGATGGTTGCCACACAAACTTGGACTACACCACTTCTTCTAGTAGGAAGAAATGTTCTTTAAAAAGGTGAAAGGTCCTCCAATATATGTGTCAAATGCAAAATTCAGGAGGCTTGTGATGAAGAGGCTGAGGAGGGTAAAGGTAATAGGAGGAAGGCTAAGAAATAGGGGCTAGTGTGCTCTAAGGATGATCCATAAAAGATGCCAAAGGTTTTAGGGGTTAATCAAGTCAGTGAAATGGAAAATTTTGGGAATAAGGACCTGGGTCATAGTGATGTTGGAGGTGCCCCTACTACTAGGAAAGTGAACAATGTGGTGGATGTGGATGAGTCTCCTGATGTGTCAACTTCTAAAGATAAGGGTAATACCAAGGTTGATTTTCTTGAAGGTTTTCAAGATGATGATCCTCCCATGAGTTCCCATTAGGGGAGGAAATTATTCTAGGGTGCCATGGACTAAATGTAGGCCTTTTTTCTAGTTAAAGAATGGGTTGATATTTCCTTTAATTTTCTTATGTGTTTGGTTTAGGAGGCTCAGGAACTCCATAACAAACATGACACGATTGCTTGATGCAATATTTCTACTCTCAGAATCCTAAAGGAAAAGGATTCCATCTTCAATCTAGTTAAATTATTGAACTCTAGTTTGGGCCTTATGATGGAGGAAATGGCCAATTTGAAGAGAGATTATGGCCTTAGGTTGTCAACATTGGAAAGGGGCTCTTTGTTGTTGCATAAATACCTTGACAAGAATTATCAACCTTAGTAGGGAGAAACTTGAATCCTTGGCTGAAGGGCTTGTGTTCCTAAATGAGAAGGTGAGGGAATGGACTAGAAGTTCTTTTTTTAGTGATTCAGTGAACAAGGAGGTGGGGGAGAATGCTGATAAGGAGCTATAGGTTGTGGACTTAGACACAGGGTCGAGCATTCGTACTCGGAGCAAAACCAAGAATTGCAAAATCTTGCCAAGGAAGAACATGGAAGAGGTCATGGAAATGCATAACAGGGTGATTTCTAAGGATCTAGAAGTAGCCGAAATGCTTAAGGAACTTCTCTAAGTGTTGCTTTTTTTGTTCTCCTTTTGTCTTGTTTTGTTGTTTTGGCTTATCGCTATTTGTTGATGGGGTGTTGATTGTTCTATAATCTTCCTATTTTTTGGTGTTTGGTTGGGCATCCAATTTTCTTTATCTTTGATTCCTTTTCTATTTTTTGTACATGGTTTGAAGGCCCCTTCAAAAAAAAATTATTGTTAATCCAAAATAATCACATTCAATTAAACATAATTATATAGTGAATAAATCATTAATTTCACTTCACTACATAGTAAATACAAAAAGATTTAAAACAATTTTATTTCTCAGATAATTATTCATGCATTAATAAATACTTACCTTTTTTGAAATGTGCAAATAATCCCAACAATTGTTGGAATGGACCCTAGTTCATCCTCTTCCATCTGTGAAAAATCTAGGAGGAATAAGCATACTTTTCTGCTCTACATGAGTGTTGGTTCCTATGGAACAATGCTCAACACTCATGAAAAAAAACATGCCTTGGCTAGGACCATCCTAAGTGCACCCTCTTTGTACCCTAGGTTGAACACACGCTATGGATGTGCTCCCTTCTTTGTCTTGCTCACAGCTTGCTAACCTAGAATCATATTTTGAAATGTACTATGTTTGATTGTTTCTTTTTTTCCCGTTTCTACATTTTCTTTAGTTTTCACAGGTTTTATACAACTCAAAGGGTAGTTCCAACTGACACACCCTTTTGAAAATAATTATAACATTACAACATCCCATGAAAACTCCAATAATTATTAAATATTGCATTTATTTCTTGAACTATTACATTAGTTCTATTTTACTTTTATTCTTTTTTTTCTTCCATGGGAAAAAGTCTCATAACAATTCTCCCCCTATTTTTTAGTTACTACCCTCAGTAGCTCGATGATTTTTTGTATCACACATTTAAATAGAATGACCTTTAGTTAAACAAATATAGATGTTGGTCTTTAATAAAATCAACTTTTTTCCAAGTAGCACTATCATTATCATAATGACTCCATTTGATTTTTACTTCATTTATAACCCTATTTCTCAATGTTCTAGATCTTCTTTCAATTGTATGTTCTTTCTCACTCTTAAATTCATAAGAAGGATTAATAGAAATGCTTTTCCAATAAATAACATGATTTGCATTATATATATATATATTTCTTAAGTAAACTCACATGAAATACATTATGGATTTGTAATTGATGGGATAAAGCAAGTTTATAAGCAACATCACCTAATCTTTCTAATATTTCAAAAGGTTCACAAAAACAAGGAGCTATTTTAGAATATTTTCCAAGTTTTAATGAACTCCTTTTTGGTTTGACTCTAAGAAAAACATTTTCACCAACCTAAAAATGTTGGATTGACCTCTTAGAATCAGCCCAACTTTATACCTATCCTTCAACTTTACCATTTTACTCACTCATGTAACTCCTTCCAATTATTAAATTATTATAATGTGATCGCACAATAATTACTATGCATATCCAATACTCATAAAACATAATATATATATATACCCAACATACATTCTAAGATGACAATCATGCATTTCAAACTACATGAGTATCATCTTTTCATATACAATACTTGATAAGCCACATGTACAAAGTTATTGGGTTGATCAAGTCCAATAACAAAGTACAATAAAACAAAATATGTAATCTTGTTATAAATCTTAACAGTAATAGAACAATAGTAACTATTAACATGCATAGACCACTTTATAGAGAATATTAGGTTTAATCTTCCGTACTTTAAATTTAATCCAAAGATAAAAAAAAGATGATATGACTAGAAAATGATTAAAAAAAATTGTTCCTTATCTTATATTTACTAAATAATTTTAGGACCTATGGATTATGAGCCCACCACACTTCCACTATTCCACTCTAATACTAATCGAATATAGGGTATTCCTTGGAATAATATATCACACTCATATTTAAGTAGAAATCCCAAGTATTTATTAAATATACTCTTATCCTTGTACTTATTTTAAATTTATTAATTCGTTTCTTATTTAATATTGCATAAGATCATTAGAGTTGATTAAGAACAACCCAATACAAGGGTCTTTATATACTCTAAGAATATTTATTCTTTTATCAAGGCTTCTAATCACATGCTTCTCTTATCATCAATGTTCATCCTATTTTCACTTTCTTCCAATTTTCACCCCTTAACCATACCCTTGTGGTTATGCGATTCAAAAATTGTTTTCTTTCTAAATTACAAATCCTCTAAATGAATTTTGATAAGATGATCCTTCCTTGGAACATTTTGAACCATATTAAATCTTTTTTTTTTTGTCAAGGTTTTTATGCACATCTATTCATAAATTTCTCCTATATATACCCCTATTTATGAAAAGTCACATGCTTGTTGGACAATCTCTATCTTTGATTTATTTATGCTCTAACATTATATTGTATTGCATATATGAAACCAATCATAAGAAATCACCCAAGCAATATATCATGGTTTATTTGAGGCCAAGAAATATGTCTAACATACATAGTGTTCCCTAGCATAATAAGGTGGCTTAATAATTATCCCTTTTTGCAAAGGTTGTCTCTTATAATCATAAATATCTCTTTTAAAAGAATTTTCTTAAATATTCTTCATTACTCTATTTTTATTCTATTTTAAATTAGAAACAAAAATTTATTCAATATATAAAAATAAATTAGGGTTATCTCCCCCCTTGTAAAACTCCAACATGTCCCCATGTTTAATCATAAGAAAATTTATGTTATTGTGTAATTGATAAAGCATTATTTCATGCCAACTAATGCATTTAAACAACACAATATTTTCAATGTTCAAGATGTAGAAATAACTTCCACCTATGAGTTTATATCCTATAAACATGTTATTCTCAACAATTCATTTTAAGCATATTATTGTTTCTCTAAATTTAAAACATGAATCTAAGGACTTGAGGGTTACGAGCCCACAACATTGGCTTATATTATTTAAAATAAGATGCAAATATTGAATTTAATTAGTTTAATGTTGTTTTCAATCTCTCTTTTCTTTAAGAAAGACTAGCGTACATTCATTCTTGGGAAAAGTCAATTTCTAGAGGAGGTTTATTCCTAATTTTTCATACAAAATATATATTAACCATGATGAAGAAAACATGATCTTTCAAATGGATTGAAGAGGGTAAAAATATATTTCATAAGGACTAAGGAGCCATTGGTAGAGCTCGGGTGCTTATGTGCCCTAATTTTAAAATTATTTGTATTGTTATGCTCTAAAAAATATATCTTCAATAATTTTAGAATTATTTGTATTGCTCTAAGTCACATGTCATGCACAAGTCGCACAGTTAGTTGGTTCACATGGATCAATACATTTCTCTATTACATATTGAAAAAGATACTCAAGTATTCAATCCTCAAATAGTGATTGAGATTGAAAAAAAAATGTTAGCCTTTGATAGGTCCACTAGGACATTATCATGATATTTTTCCTTGCAAAAATCTACTCATTTTTTTTTCTCATTGGAATTGTTACTAGCATGGAAAGATTTGTGTATAATTTTAAGGTAATTTTTTTTTTTTGTGTGTTTTACTTCATTAAACAATTATTTAACATTGTTTTGGTGGTTCTAAAATTTATTTGAGTGAATGTTTGAGATACCAATTACTTTCAAAAGAGAAAAACAAATTCTAAGAAGTTATTAATTAAATTATTTTATTTATGTGATTCCATCATAAAATATGAAGTGAATAATGTTTTATCCTCACATTGAGAAACAATTTACTTATATATTATTATATAGCCAAATTATCGATCCTCTCTCCTTTGCCCACATTTGAACAACCTGCGCACATGGTGGATTATGCCCTAGGGGTACCCCATAGTCCCCCTCTAAACCCCCTTGACCCAAGCCTCATCTTGTCTCTTTCAGACTCGTGTCCCTCGGGAGCCTCTCCTAGAGGGTCTAGTCCTTTGGTTACAGATCTTTCGGTGCCACCTATGACTTTGGTTGAAGTGTCAGTGGTCAAGATTCTTCCAGAAACTAAAGGTTGGAAGGACGTTTTGACCAATGGTAAATAGAGCTCAAACCCTTCACCTCCTTTTGAGGAGGAAGTTATAGCTTCCGAAATGGATTTCGCTATCTCTGATACGATCAATGATAGGATTCTCTCCTCCATGGGGAACATTGTTGTGGGTCATTTTCTCTCCTTCCATCCCACTGTTGATATGGTTTGAAGATGGGCTACTACTAAATGGCACCTCAAGGGAAGTGTGGACATTTGTGCTATGTTGGGTGGTCTCTTCCTTCTCAAGTTCATAGCCTTGAAAGATTTAGTTACTGTTCTCTCTTCTGGACCTTGGTTTTATGGAAAACACAATTTGGCTTTATGTTGCTAGAAGCCATGGTTTGACCCTATAATGGATCTAAATAAATCGACACTGATTTGGGTACACTTTCCTGGGTTACCCTTGGAATATTGGGATGAATCAATCTTCAAAAGCATTGGTGATTCCTTGGGACACTTCATTACTTTTGACTCCATCACCAGATCTAAGTCCAGGTTAGTTTTTGTTTGTTTTTGTGTAAACATTAGTGTGAATAAGACACTTCCTAACTCTGTTAAGCTTTGCTCTAATTTTGGTACCTGGGTCCAACCCATGTGCTATGAAAATGTTATGGTCTACTATCAAAAGTGCACCAAACCCAGTCACCTTATCTCTAACTGTAAGTCTAGATTTTGTTGCTATTCCTAACCCTCCTCCTAAAAATGATGTTTTGATTATTGGTGATATGGAAAAATCTACCTCACCAAACTTGGTTGAACCCCCTAGCTCTGGGTTTCCTCTCCATGGGTTGGATAATAGTGTTGTTCTAGATACAAGCTTTGCTAATCTTTCCCTAACTGAGAATTTAGCATGTGATAAGGTGTTGTATATAGCAATTTTATCCTCTAGCTTAACTCTTGGGGGTGATGAGCTTGTTGGTGGTTCCCTGTTGGAGGTGGGTTTAGTGGGGACTAGTGAGAATATGGGGGAAGAGGGTGAAATCTGGGAGGATATGGGTACTGAAGATTTTGATGTGACAACTTTCAACTCTGAGGATTCAATTTTGGAGAATGTTGTTGGAGAGGATAACTAGGTAACCCCAAAGAAAAGAGGGAGGAAGAAAAAGGTGGATGTGGGTGGTGATTACAAGCCTGGAAGACCCAGCCAGAGACTTATGAGGTTAAGAGAAACCACAAATGAGATATTCATTGGTAAATAGAGGACATTGGAGGTGTCCTCCAAGAAAGTTCAAAAATGAAGGTCATGTCATGGAATGTACGAGGGTTGAATAACTCTCATAAGCAACTTGCTCTAAAAACTATGTTTTAGAACTTAAGTTAGATGTGTTACTTTTACAAGAAACCAAGATGAAAAAAGAAAATTTTGATAGTATTGCTAAGTATTTATGGCTAGGGGCCACTTACTCCTATAGTGATGTTGAAGAGACTTCGGGTGGTCTTGCTTTGCTTTAGAACTCGTCTAGATTTAATGGATCTAAACTATTATATTGCCATAGTAGTGTAGGTGTTTATTTTACCTACCTAGGCAACTCTTGGTCACTTATCAATGTTTATGCTCCCAACCAGAGAAATGTTAGGTATGCTTTGTGGCAGGATCTTTCTAACTGGGTTAAAAACAATAGTGGTTATCGGTGGTTAGTGACTAGGGATTTCAACTCCCCCTTATTTCCCTCAAAGAAAAGCAGTGGTTTGGTGGATTATTCTAATATTATGGCTAATCTAGAAAACTTTATGAGTTATACTAACCTAATTGACATAGACTTAACAAGATTTCTTAGTTCCACTCTCCGGGATCTACCCAGGATGGTTTCTGATCACAATCTGCTACTGTTGACCTCAAATGACCAGTTTATTGTCGGTTCATTCCCTTTCTAGTTTGAGATAATGTGGAATTCCCACCCTGATTTCAAAAACAAAGTTGTTGAATGGTGGAATATTCGTGTCTGTGGTTCCCCCATGTTCAAGATCTTTTTTAAACTCAAACATATCAAATGTATGGTGAAAGGTTGGAACAAAAGGGTTTTGGGGGATGTTTTCCCAAAAAAAGAATTATTGGGGATAAATTGAAATTGATTCAAAAGAAAATGGAGGGGATGTCAGTCTTCCTACTTGCAACTAGTAAAAAGAGAGTTGAAGGGAATGGGAAAAAATTCTAAGGAAAGAGGATATTTTATGTAAGAAAAAATCCAAGGTCCAATAGTTAAAAGAAGGTGACAGGAACACCTCTTTCGTTCATGTTTTTGCTATTAAACATAAGAAAAGGAATCTGATAACTAAATTACATAATGCATAGGGGGAGGTTGTCAATTCACCCACCCTAATCAGTCTGGTGGTTGCGGATTTCTTTCAGGTGGCTTATGTGGCTCTTGTTGAGGCTCCTAATTTGGCTCTTAACAGTTTGCTTCTTGACCCTCTCCCAACTATTATATCCCAAAATGATAACCTTGGGATCCTCAATGTTGTCACTCCTAATGAGGTCAAGTTGGCTTCTTTCAATATGGGGGCTTACAAAGCTCCTGGCCCTGATGGTTTCCCTCCAACCTTCTTTCATATCTTTTGGGAGATTGCTGGTGAGGACCTTGTCCTAGCTACTCGTGATTTTTTCAAATCTGATAAGATTCTTAAGCAACTGAATCACACCTTCATAGCTTTAATTCCCAAGGTTGTTGATCCTCAATCTATGGTTGATTTTCACCCCATCAGTCTGTGCAATAATTTTTATAAAATCCTCTCTAAAATTCTAGTGAACCACATCAAACCTCTCGACAAAATTATCAACCCCACTCAAAAAGGGTTTGTGCCTAGTCATCATATCCTTGATGCTACCATAACCACACATGAATTTCTCCATTCAATGGATAGATGCAACTACACTGGTATGGCCCTTAAATTAGATATTTCAAAAGCCTATGATAAGGTGATTTAGGATTTTGTCCCAAAATTCCTAGCTAAGTTTGGTTTTGACCAATTTGTGATCAACCGAATAATGGAATGTGTAATAACGGTTAAATAATTTATTCTGGTAAATGGGTCTCCTTTTTGGTTTTTCTCTGTTAAGAGAGGTATCAAATAGGGATACTTCCTTTCAACCTATTTGTTTATCATGATCGTGGATGTCCTAAGTAGTAATTTCTCTAATCTATTGTTAGAAAGGTCTATTAAGGGAATTAAGGTTGCCTCTTCCTTAGAGTCGACTGTGATTCAACAATTTTTGGATGATACTTTTCTTCTTGGGAAAGCCTCTATGATTGAAGCCAGGAAATGGAAAAATTGTCTCAACAACTATGCTACTTGTTTTGGCAATGCATTAACTATAATAAAAGCATGATTTTCTTCTTTAAAAACAATCCTAATTTGCAAGCTCGAGTGACTGTTGTTCTAGGTTGTTTGAATGGTTCTCTTCCTTCGGTTTATCTTAGTTTACCACTTACTGTCAAGGAAGTCACCTCTGACTTTTGGAATTCTGTACTAGAAAGGATCCAAAGAAAATTTGTGGGTGGAAAGGCTCCATGCTTAGCCATGCTGGTAAATTACCACTCTTGTTTGTCCTTCTTCAAGATATCCCTATCTATTTCCTCTCCATCTTCAAGATTCCCATATATATTGCTGAGAAATTTGAGAAAATTCGAAGGACTTTCCTCTAGTCAAGGATTGAGGAAAAAAAGAAATTTTATCTAGTTAAATGGGACAAGGTCAATCAACCTAAATGTTGCAATGGACTTGGGATTAGGGTTGTTTCTAATACCAATAAAGCTTTAATGGAAAAATTGGGTTGGGACCATCTGAGGGATAGGAAGGATTGGTGTAAGATCATGAATGCTAAGTACCTTCAAAATAGACCTTTGATTGACTGTCTTTCAGAGGTCCACCCTTCGGGTTGCTTGGTTTGGAGGTGTATTTGTAGTTTGTAGGTCTTATGAAGGATGGGATAAAATGGAAGATTGGTAATGGTAATAAAATCATATTCTAGGAGGACCCTTGGTTACTTGATACTCCCCTGGAAAGCTTTGAATTTAGGAATCTTATGAGATTGGCTCAACGATTCTTTGGTATTTATATATTACTGATTACCTCATCGGCCTTCATGGTGCTAGGAAAGGAATGACTTTCCCCTTTGTTTCCCCTTATCCCTTGATTTGAGCCTCCTTTCAAAGATCTTGAGACTTCCTTCAACCAATAGGGGGGATGAATTCTTCTAGACTCATGATAAGTAGGGTGATCTTTTAGTTAAATCAACTTACAATCTATTGATGTACCAAGGTGTTGTCCTCAATTTTTGGAAGAAGGTTTGGAATTGACACAAGATCGTGAAAGTTAACTTCTTTTGGTGGACTTCCTACCATAACAGGATTCTAACTTAGGAAAATTTAAGGAAAAGGAGATTCCAAATCACCAACAGATTATTTTTATGCAAGAAAAATGAAGAATTGGTGGGCCACTTGTTACACTACCCATTTGTTGTTGAGGTGTGGGAGATGGCTTTAGGGAGATTAGGGATTCAATGGATTATGTGCCAGGATATCAGATCCTTCATCTTGAGTTGGTCTGGACCCTTTGTCCACCCTTTACCTAGTGAAATTTGGAACCAAGTCCCCCTATTATATGCTAGTGTATATGGAAAGAGAGAAATAATAGGATTTTCAAGAACATTGAGATGAGTCTGAAAGAGGTTTTTGGTGTTATTTCTCAGCTTATTGCGGAAAACATTTTGTTCTTCAATGGGAAAACCCCAAATAAAGGTTCGACTGAGGAGGAAATAAGTATGGAAAAAATCTTGGAACCAGAACTTGGATGCAAACTCCTATGACAACCCTAGATCCCTGGCTAGGAGTGTCACTATTTAGAAGCCTCTAGACAACGGTTGGTATAAACTAAATTTTGATGGAGCAGCTAAAGTCAGCTCGAGTAGAGCCAGTATTGGAGGCATGATCAGAGATTTTAAAGGAAATTATGTGGTTGGTTACTCTAGGGGGATTGGTGTGCATTATTCTATGATTGTGGAAGCTAGAGTGTTGCTAAAGGGCTTACAGTTGGTTGTTTCTATGGGGATAGAGAACCTTCATATTGAAGGTGACTCTAAGCCTATTATTGATGCTATTAACTTTGACAGATTACTAGGGTGGAGTAATAAAGACATTATTTTAGACATAAGGCTCTTTGTGTCTAAGTTGAACTTAAAGGTTGCTACCCATATTTATCAAGAGGGCAACCAAGTGGCTGATTGGATTTTTTGGGGGGTCCACATGCTTGTCTATTGGGCTATGTGGATGAGTTTTAAAGATGAGGTGGATAACAAGTGGCATAATTTGAATTGTGAGACAGAGCTTATTTTTAAAAGGGATTTCATGAGATGTTGTGGTGGGTACTTGATGATTAAGACTAAGCTAAATCATACCTTGCGTGATCTCCTTTTGGGAATTATCATAAGCCATCGTATTTTCAAATTTTTTTATTTTAATTTTGATGTGACTAATAATTATGAGATCAAGCTCCTAATTCATTTTATCATGTCTGCTATTTTGTCTTTGCTTTTGAAAGCTAACCTTTGTGGTGTTTCTAAATTTGTCCCCACGGCCATCTTACCTAGGTTTCTGTGCAATTACTATGTGGAAGGAAAACCTTCCATTCCCATCATGTCTTGCTTACTTAGTCGAATGTATTTGGAGATCCTCATTTATGATTCTATTAAGATTGATTTTAGGAAACCACCTCCTCAAGAATGTAATCCATCCATTTCTTTGATTACCAAAGGTTATCATTTTTGGCTTAAAATACTAAATGTGTGCATGATTCTTCACCTTTCCATTCTCTCTAACCTTTTATTTTCTCATGGTTTCTAGTTATTTTATGTGCAAAGTGACATTCTGGGTGGTAATAGGGTTTGAACCAAGCCAAAAAACTATGGAAATTTTTGCAAAGATTCGTTGGTGTGGCACATATGTGTTGAGGGTGGTCTTGCTCCACTAATGGAGAGTTTGGTGGGCCATGACCCTAATCTGTCTATGCAATTTGTCAACTCTTGGAAAGATCATCATGTGAATTTGGGTGCTATTTCCTTTGATGTGAATGAGGAAATGATAGTACAGGTGACGGGGATCTTATGTACTAATATGAAGCACCTGAAGCACACTAAAACTCAAGATAATGAAAGTATGAACACTTTTTTGTGGGGTTGATGCACAACCAGTCGGGTTTTGAGTAGGAAGCTCTTTCTCAACTTTGGAACCAAGTGTGCCTTTCCCTAATGAAGTACATGACTCTGGAAGGTAGATTCAAAACCTAATATTTTTGCCATTTCCCTCTTTTGAACCATCTTCAGCATAAAATTATGTTAAGCTTTTCTTTTTTCCTTCTGATGGACTTAGAAATTTCTATTGAAAAATGTATTGAGGTTGTTGGCCTGAATCCTAATGGCCCTCCTCCCTTTCCACTCCACCAGAGCCTCATTTTGAGGCTCTACCACTTCCATCTTGCTTTATTCTCACCCAAACCCATTTATACAGTCTGTATAGAAGAGATTGAGCCTCCCACTATGACCAATTTATCTCCAACCAAGTCCAAAGGCCCCATCAGGAAAAACCACTTGGACCCTGTTGACACACATAAGCCCAAACCCACTGCTAAAAAGCTTAAGGGGAATGTGGGTGCAGCCTAGACTAGTGTGGTGGCTAGTCTTTGTAAGCTCAAATCAACCCCTACCAAGACTGCTAGCAAGACCGCCATGAAAAAGAAAGGCAAAGAGGAAGGAAAGAGTTTGAAGGAGCCTCTAAGCAAAGGTAAAAATATGGTTGGCAAGGACTCTAAGGGAGATACGATGGTCGCAGAGACAGTGGTGACTGGTGGTGATACTATCATCTGACACTCTAGTAGGTTGGCCAAGAATAGCAAAAAAATGCAAGTTAAAGACTTGGATATGAAAGAGGAGTAGTCTAATAGCAGAGATAGCAGGGACGAAGAGGAGTTTGAGGGTGAGGAGGAGGATTATGCTAGAGGTCCCAACACCATCCTTGAAATTGGAAAAGTGTAGAAGGAGGACTCGGCCTCTCAGTATTCAGACCCATTGGATGTTAAGTGTTTTGATACTACAAAGACTGTAGTTTGTTGGGAGGAGCTTTGTGTGTTGTAGGAAAGAATGGAAAAGTTGGACAAAAAATTATGTGGTTTGACCCACTTCACTATTAAGCTAGTCCACTATGTTACCAACACCTTGTCGGTGGTTATGAAGGATTAAATGGACAAGAAGAATGTTGAAGATCATCAAGAATGGGTTGGAGATGATGTTGTTAATCTCCTATTAAAGAATTGGGGTGATGCCAGTTAGTTTTTTGTTTGTCTGTTGTCTGCCTATCTATTGTTGGTCAAATGTGTTAGTTTTTTTGTCTTAAGTTTTTTTTTTTTTTTTGGTCTTGAACTCTATTGGCCGTTGTGGCTCTCTGTGTAAGGTTACAACACCCTGTAAATGTTTCTTACCTTATCAAAAACAATTTACTTATTATTTTATTTTATGTATGTATTTAATAAGTATGCAATTCTTCTAGTTGTAGTTGGTAATATATATATATATATATAATCTTATATTTTCCAAGCTCTTTGTTAGGAAATATTTTTTAAAGTGTAAAACCCTTTCCTCAAGAAAATAATTTATAGAAATCTCAATTTTATGGTTTATACTTTTTTTTGTATTATAATGTGTAAACAATAAATGTGTAGTTGATAAATGTGTAGCACAACAGGAATAAATTCATAAATAAATAATATTATATGCAATATAAAAATAAAACTGAATGATTGTGATCATATGTAAGGCTCTGATACCAAATTGTGACCTAACTAATTCCTATGCAAAAATTTAATATAATATATAATTCCCATATTCAATAGTTTTGAAATTAAATTGAATATAATAAATAATTCAACAATTTCATTCACTTCACTACATAGTAAATACAAAAGATTTAAAACAATTTTATTTCTTATATAATTAATCATGCATTAATAAATACTTATCCTTTTTGAAATGTGTAGATAATCCCAACTATTGATAGAATGGACCCTGGTTCAGTATCTTTTATCTGTGAGCAATATAGAAGGAATAAGTGTACTTTTTCGTTCTACACAAGTGTTGGTTCTTCTAGAACAATACTCAACACTCATGAAAAAAAAAATGCCCTAGCCAGGACCATCCTAAGTGCACCTTCTTTAACCCTAGGTTGGACACACACTATGGATGTGCCCCCTTCTTCATCTTTCTCATAGCTTGCTAACCTGGAATCCTATTCCCATCTTGATTATTTATTTTTTTCCTGTGTCCATTTTCTTTAGTTTTCATGGGTTTTATACAACTCAAAGGGCAGTTCCAACTAACACACCCTTTTGAAAATAATTACATTAAAACACCTTGTGAAAACTCCAATAATCATTTTATTACATTTATTTCTTGAACTATTACATTAGTTCCATTTTACTTTTACTCTTTATTTTTCTTCCATGGGGAAAAAATCCCATAATATTGTGCTTTGTGTGATCTTGGGTGAAGAGAAATAGCATTCCTTCTTTTTTTAGTAGAGGGGGCCTTCCTTGAGACACATCCCACAATGGAGAACTTAAGGCAACCTCCAAGCACATGTTCAGGTGGGTTATATAAAAGGTACAAAAGTGAAAGAAAGTAGTACTTATTTGATGAGGTTATACCTTGCATGTCAATTTTGATATGGGTGTATAGACCACACATGGGTTGATTAGAGGATTTAGAGTTTCACATCTGAAGTATACCACTATTTTTCATTGAGAAATTACAAGCCATCATACTTAGAAGCCTAAAACTAGCTTTGAACATCTCTTGAGAAGGTGAAATGGAACAAAAGGTCATTCCATGAATATATTCATGTATTGATTTCTTGTTGAGGTGACAAACACCTTGGAAGGAAATTTCCTTTCAAGGTAAGAGGTGTATTGTGTACGTGTGCATAATCTATTCATCCACTCAAGCTAGGTGTTTTTTCATGTGAACCCGACTTAAGAGATGTACCCACTTGACTAAATATGAATGTGCTTGATTGATCATATCAAACCTTGCTTAGTATTCTTTATGGAAGAAAGCTTATAGAATATCCCCTTTACCTATTGAGTTAGTAAATAAATTTCTTATCATTCAAACCTAAAGCAAACATCAACATGGTCATGACTAAAATTTCAAACCCTTTGACATAATGGAGTGCACTTGAAGGGAATCATACTACTACTACATGCATCTAAGTATATCTTGTTTTTTATAAAAAAAATATCTTACTGTTCTTCCTATTATTTTTGTTCATATCTTTACTCAATATGTCAAATTAAACCTAGGTTATAATTTAGCACTTTATTTTTCACAAATTTTGAGCTTTTGTGGAAAGAAACTTGCTTTGTTGTAGACATATTTAGTCTTAAACATTCATAATCAAGACTTCTATATGGTAAAAATAATTTGTGCTAAATCAGATCTAATTCCCCTTGGTCACTTGATTCAAAACATTTTGTTACTTGATTTCAACAAAATAAAGAAGTAAATTTATGCTCGAGATTATTTTTATCAAAACAAATCTTTGGTTTATCCTTAGATCAAAACATCATTCTCCATCAAACATTGAAACATTGTACAAGGATCTTTACTACCAACATTTGGAAATTTTCAAACATAAACTTAGGTTGTCATTTAGAGATCAGAATCATTCAACATCAAAAAACATCAAACATCCATTCAAACATCATAAAAATATCATATCAAACCAAAAAACATAAACATTTGGGCATATCACTTAGGGTTAAAATTTCTATCACATTCACTAATTTAGGCTTATCATTGAAAATGATATCTTTTTAAAGGTGTTTAGGTTGAGTTAACAAACATCATTGTGAAAAAACTAAAACTTGAAGTCATGATTCTACTTTCAAAGGTAGTAAGTTCATAATCAAACACATCAAAATAAAAATCAAACCAATTCCTAGATGTAGTTCAAGTCAAATTTTTCATATCATTCACATTATCATTATCATCATTGATCAAAATCAAACTTAATACATCATCATTGACAACAAATTTGAGGTTATAAAATACATTTTCAACCTTGTATGGTCACAACAAGAGCACAATACAAGAAATCTATGGATACTAACACTAAGGAATCAAAATATCCTAACTCGAGTGTCAGTGGTCAACCCTAAGGAATGCCTCAAACAAGTGAGGTTCCTCCAACAACAACAACAACAAATCCTCCAACAACAGCCACAAACCCTCCAACAACAAACACAACCAAACCACAAATGGAAGTGGAAACTATCTATATTGAGGAGGGACAAAAACCACCTTGTGAGATTACTCAAGAAGACATCTTAGAGCTAGAACAAAACCAAGATTTTCTTCATGCATGCAAGGGAAGTGGATGAAACAAAACCTTACAACAAGTAATTCAAATAATCTTTCACAAATGTTCAAAGTTCAAAGAATACCAACACAAATATGGGAAATTTAGGTACTCAAAATATTTCAAATACATCTACATTGACTATATAAAATCTGAACTTGGTAGGAAATAGGCTTAATCAACCACAACCACCACAACAAAAAAAATAATCAAATGAAAAATCAAGGTAACACAGTCCCAAATCCTCCAAATCATAATGTGGTTCCAAACCCTAACATGGTGTAAAATACAATCATGGTTCCAAATCCAAACATGGCTCCAAATCCTAACATGGTGTAAAATACAAACATGGTTCCAAATCCAAACATGGTGTCAAATCCAAACATGGTTTCAAATGTAAACATGGTTTCAAAACCTAACATGGTTCCAAATCCTAACATGGTGCCAAATCATAATATGGGTTCAAATCCATACATGATTCCATAGACAAACATGGTGTCAAATATTAGCATGGATCAAAATCCAAATATGGGGTCAAATCAATACTTCATTCAAAATCAAGATCACCCAAATCAAAACAATGTGGTTCCAAACCAAAATGTGGTTAAAAATAAAAATAAAGTACCAAATCAAAATAATGTGGTTCCAAACCAAAATGTGGTTCAAAATCAAAATGGGTACCAAATTAAAGCAATGTTCCCAATCAATACCAACACATAATGCAAAATCAAAATGTCATCCCAATCAGAACATTATCTCTAATCAACATATTGTCTCAAATCAACATAGTATTCCTAACCAACATAGGGGTCAACATCAAGGATTTTCTCATGTTCCAACACAAGAACAACATATGTATACACAACATATGCTTGCTCAACAAAAAGTTCAACAATTTCTTGGGTCTCAAAAATCAACAATATCTTAATTCCCAAGGACAACAATACATTCAACCTCAAGGAAATGCTACACCTATCGATATGGTGGAACTTATAACATACCTCCAACACCCCCATAAAATTCACAATATCATTCATACAAAACTCCACCATATCAAGATCATACGTATGTTCCACCATTGATGACTACAAACATGGACATTTCCTCACAAATACAAACATTGTCACAAAGGATACAAGATATTCAAGCACAAAAGGTTAAAAATTCATATGCAATTCAAAACTAATGCTCCTATCCATTTGATAGGAGCACCATGGCAATACCTTTCCCTCCAAACTTCGACATCCCAAAGTTTGACACGTACAAGGGAAGAGGAAATCCTAAAGAACACATAAGGGAATTTTATGTTGCTTGTATGGAGGTCTCTTACAATGATGTGTATCTTATGAGACTATTCCCAAGAAGTTTGGGTGGACTAGAAATGGGATGGTTTTCACATCTATCTCCAGTAATAAGAACATTCCAAGAAATTATCGATCAATTTGTCATACATTTCTCATAGAATATTGATGCTAACGATACAATGGAGGACCTTTACACATTGAAAAAAAACAAAGGAGAAACTTTTGCTACCCTTTTGCAATGTTGGAGACACAAAGATAGCAAGTGCTAGTGACCCATTCTTGAAAAAAAAGTAGAAATACTTGTTGAAAATCTTGGAATTGATTTGGATTTTCAACTATGTATGCAATGTGTCTCAACCTTTAAAGAGATAATCTCTAAAGGGATTATGATTAAAAAATCTCCAATTGCAAAAGGAGTCGTCCAAATATCAATTGATAAAACATCATCAAGTTAATAGTGACAAACCCCAATTGTCCAAGCTAAAAACAAGAACATTAATAATGATGGTGTTGCGGATGCAAAGGTGGTCATTAATTCTCCTTTTAGACCTACATTCTAACAACCTACAATCCAACAATATACATTCTAACAATAAAATCAGCAAAACGTGCAAACAGTCAACAATCAACAACAAGGTCGATCAAGAACAATAATTATCCTCCAAAATGAAAAATACACTCCTTTGGGAGAACTTATTGAAACCATTTTGAATAAGTTACTTCAAACTAATCTTATTAAAATGTCAGATCCTTGTCAATATCCTGAACCTGAAGTTAAACCACCATGGTACAAAGATATGATTTTTTGTGAATTTCATCACATCAAAGGTCATAAAACATCTACCTACATGAAATTGAAAATTTTAATTCAATACATTATAGACCATGGAGATATAAATGTTGATCAACAACCAGGAACATCAAGAAACAAAGACCTTGAAACATACAAAAATCCAATATCGAACCATGGAAAAGGAAATGATTAAGGAAAAGGAAAGGTGTATAACCAAGTGAGTCATGTCTATGAAAATTTCATGGGAAAAACACATACATCTGATAATCATGTGTTTGTGATCATAATCTAAGGAAGAAATCTTGAGTGTGGAGTCACTACACAATGGGGAAAGGTTAAAATATAAGGGTCTCCTTTACCACCAAGGGTATCATCCAAAGACACTTTCATAGATTGTAATCTTCTTGATCAACTCAAGAAGACACCAACCCAAATTTCTATACTAAAACTATTAAATATATCACCATCTCATAAGGATATTTTAGAAAAATATTTTTCCTCGTCAAGTGTACCTAATAGCATTGATCTTGAGCAATTTCAAGCCATGGTAGGCCATATTTCATCCACTCATTAGCTATTATTCACAGAATGTGATATACCATCCTAATCATTCCACAATTGTGCACTCCATCTTGAGGTGTATGTGCACAAGAACAAAGTGAAGGGAGTCCTAATAGGTGGGGGTACTGGTTTAAACATTTGTTCCCTCCAAATCATTAAACACTTGGTGTAGGGTAAAATTGCAGACTGTAAATGGGGTAAACTTTATCTCTTATAATCTTATTGAATAGTTCTATAAATCCAATTGGTATGAATTTTCCTCAGTTTATTCCTATGTGTGTCAATCTGGGGAACATAAATTGATGAAAGGTATCAAGGTTTTTTTCCTAAGGTATGAAGACAATAAGTTGATAAAATATGAGATGCACTCTAGGAGTAATAAGTATTCAACTTTCACACTTACTAGAAATTGTTTTAACTTTCATTTTTTAAACAACTCATGATCTAAATAAAAATACTCCTTAAATTAGATAACATAATCACACTCAAATTAAACTTAGAATATTGATCAAATAATCTTAATTAATTAGATGACAAGAAGTTGCAGTGTGACAGGAAGTTACAGTGCAACAGGAAGTTCACAGGACAAAATATAGAGTAGTCTCTGGAAATAGTAAATATGACTAAATAGTATGCAAACTCTTGGAGAAAATGAACTTCTTGTACTTCAAATGATAATTGCATCTAACAAAATTTTTATCACACTGATTGCAATACTGAACCAATTACATAAACTGAATATTAAAACTTTCCAAGCATAAAAAGAAATCAAGTCATAAACACTTCATACTGTAAAATGCATTCAACATAAATCAAATCGTAATAAATGTAAATTCAAACTAATCAAAACAAAAAAAACTCACCAAGTATCCCAAGAGGGGGCCCTTCCTCTGGTTCACAAGGTGGGTGAGAAGAAGTTGATTATGCTAACTCGATATCATGAACATCCAATTCTATTCATCCAAATTGTAGCCAAAAAAAATGTATTTTTGTTCTCTATCTTCTCCCTCTATCTATGTTAACAGTCTAAATCATACCATATATATAGAGGTGATCGACACATAAAATAATATAAACTATGATTAAAAGAAGTTACAGTTTGTTATGGCCAATGGCCAACAAACTGGATATCAATAGTCTTTGGTTTGGCCACAAGCCATAAACCTAAAACAACGTTAAAATAGTTTTGAAATGTAATATTAAAATAGAAGCAAGTAGTTTCACAGCACATTCGACTCATCCCTTTTCATTCCTCATGTTGTATTCCCTTCAGGGATTATCTTCCACATGGTTGGTTCCTTCAACATGATCAATTCCTATAGCAAGCCAATCAAATTATTTCATTATCTCAAAGATTTGGCATTTTGGAAGTGTTCCTTCATCCTTCAAAAAAATATTAAATTTTCTTTATTTTCATAATAATTAATAGAAAAAGAACTTAGGAAAGAGGGGAAAAAGGAAATGGAATGAAACACAAAGGGCATAGGAATTAGACATGTTTTTCACTCATCATTTCCCCCCTACTTAAGGAATTTGCATGTCCTCATGCAAACAATTAGTACAAACCATGTTTTTATGTAGAAGGAGAATGAGTTGTGCTAGTGTTTGCTTCCATTATGTTGACCCTCAATTCCTTAGGAGACCCTATTACTTGACACAGTCTTGTTTTTACTCTATCAATTTCTTCCTTTTGTTGCTTGTTCAATGTAGCAAGCTCCTCTAGTTGTGTCTTTAATTGTTGGTTTTCCATTTGAAGTTGTGTAAGCAATTGACATAATTTTCCAAAAGTAATAAGTGGCTCTTTGCATACCTCTTTTGGGTTTTTAGTAGTAAAAACAACAAGAGCCTTTGAAGGTTCTTCAAAACCAATATTCTCCTTTTATGATTGTTGTGGAGGAGGCCATTCTTTAGTGTAAATATTTCTTAGGGTTATGCTCTTGCTCACAAGGGTCTTTACCCTATTCAATATATTCCTCCCCTATGGTGTACTCCTCATAGCCCGCTTTCTCACTTAGGGTTTCTTCATACACCCTATCTTCATGTTCAAAAAAAGGCTCCTCATATACTTCCCCTATTTTTCTTAGGAGGGTTTCATCCCTAAATACATCTTGGATTTTGTCTCATGTTTGTCTCTAGTCTCCTTCTCGATAGTTGTTGTTTCTTGACCTGATATCTCCTTATCGCACATATCTACTTGATCAAGGTCTTCCAATTCCTCTATTATAGGACTTTTTATTCATTCCTACTCAACTAATTTCTTCTTTTTATGTTGATTTTGATTGTAGAGTTCTCTATCTATCTTTCCCTTCCTCTAGCCAGGTTCATGGTGACTATTTCCACATCAGTCATAGAATCGGTCACTTCTACAAGTTTATCCAACTTAGTGGAAGTGAGGTTTTTCTGCTTCTTTGGCTTGGTTGTTTACCCTTTTGTAATGTTGTGTCACTCACTCTAGAGCTGGCCCTCTTTTTCTAAGGAGAATCATCTAGGGTTTCCCTTTTTTTTTTCTTAGAGGATTCCCCAGCCAGGGTTTCCTCCATTACCCTCTTTTTAGAACACCCTAGATTCTCATCACTTTCCCTATCATGGTCAAAAAAATCATCCCATTCTAGAGAAGGTTTGCAAAAACAGAGCCCATACATCATAATTAACTTAATTAACCCATGGTGAGTGAGTGAATTTCCATGGCCCTTGTAGAATTGACTATAGGACTGTTTCAAAGAACAATGCAAGTAATAAGGAACATTAACCAAAAGATTATTACACAAGTGTAGCATGAGCCTAAAATGATGGGCATGAACATACATGTACCTCCCTTCGTAATTAATAAATTAGATTAAAAACTTAGAAACTACATCCCACGATGATGGAAGGGACTTACATTTGGTTCCCTGGCCCTACACCATCTTGGAAGATTCTCACCTTTGTAGAAATTATTTCCTGTGGAGCTTGAGGTCCGTGACATGAGGGGAGGAGTTAGGAAAGGAGTCACCTATATGTGGAAGGCTAGTGATTGTGGCAATTGTTTGCACAGTGACCGAAAATTGTAACCCCCTTAAAGTAATGATGTTCTTATGAAACCCTTTAGCAAATTCAACCATGTCATAAAAACCACACAACTTCTTGAAATATGTCATCCAAGTAGCTTTCTTAAAAAAAAAATTGTATGCTTCCTCGCTAGCTAGGAGCTTCTTCATTGGCATGGTATCTCTTCTGCTATGATCTACCATGATTTCAAAGTGCAACAAGAACTTCCTTTCCAACTTACTTTGTAGCTATAGGGATGAAGAAAAGGATAAAAATAGAGATAGTTAACAAAGATTTTGAATGGGTAGTTTATGGGCAATAACTAGTAATGTGATCAAGGGAGTTGGCTAATGATGGGAAATAATGGTGAATATTGTGGAATTATCATTGGATAAAAATTGGCCAATGAAAATAATGATGAATAGTATGGAAAGTAACCTCATGATCTCCCCCCAACATGAAGATGACCATCTCAAGCGTACCAAATAATTATTAGAAAAATAAATAAAATTTGATAAGCTTTTAAAAGACAGAAATATTACCCCCTGCTACCAATTTCCATGAGACAAGTGGCAATGAAGTGACTACTGTTGAGTCAACAACATGTAGACGACAACAAGAGATGATGGAATGACAAGTTAAGGAGGTAAATAGAAAATCCAAAAAGATTAAGCATTAATAACTATCATGAGGCTACAGGAGGGAGAAGTAGAGATAACCAATAGTGGAGGATGAAATGGAGAGAAGAACAATGGGATTGTGGAAAAGACCAATCAAAGAAAAGAGTGTGGTGCATGGCAGGTGGCAACAGGATGGTTGATGAGAGGACAACATGTGGCAGAGAAACAATGATAAAAGGGACCGAGGTAGAAGGTAGGACCCATGTAGATCAATTTATAAGACCACAGGTACACACAAAATTCTAGCAAGTGACAAAAATGAGTGAAGTGGTAGAAAGCAAGAGTCCTACCACCATACCTAATTTGGCACAAGACTTCTTGCCAAAGAAGAAAAATGGTTGCAATGACAAGAACAAGAAAAAGCTCTTGTCGCACCACAGAATGGATAGCGATAGGGAATATCGTTGAATGCACCGTGGTGTGCTCACTACCTTCATTTTTTTTATTTTTTCTCTCTTTTTTCTTTTTTTCCCTTTTTTTTAACCACGATGATAGATCATTGGTATTCAAGTTTCAGTCTATCACTGCCTAAAGGCACTAGAGAACTGGTTTTCATCTCTAGGTTTATTCTCTTTTTTTCTTTTACATTTCGAAAAGCACCTAAGAGGTACTTGAAGAGGTCACAGGAACCCTGTCAAGGAGATGGAGTTCCTTTGGAAAATGGAGTACAAAATCCTCCCTAGAAATAGGCTTCTTGTACAACTTCAATCCGAGGACATTGACAATTAGGGCCATACAGTCACAATCCACAATGCGAAGCTTAACTCCACTATTTTCGTAAACCATCTCAATTTCATAACGCTCAAGCCACCGAATTTGAAACTTTCCCTTGAAATATTGGAAACAAAAATCATACAAGAGCATCTTATCACTTGGTTTGAAACTCAATAGGAAGAATAGATTTCTTACCATAGACAAGTTTGTAAGTCATCAAACTAGTGGTGGTTTTCCACATTGTGCGATAGTCCCACACTACTTCAAGAAGTCACACAACCCAATCTCATTTATAGAGGGTAATTGTCTTGGTAAGAATGTTCTCAATTTCTCTATTGGTAACTGCAATCTGTCAATTGGTTGAGGATGATAAGGTGACGAATTGTGATGTTAGATATCATACTCACAAACCAAAGATTAAATAAGTTCAGATATAAACTGTGGACCTTGATTTGTGACTACCTCTCATGGAACACCAAACCTGGTAAAAGTCTTATAATTATGTAAATTAGCTACCTTCATGTCCCTTGCATGCTTTAAGGAAACAACTTCAACCCACTTGGTTACATAGTTTGTGTACACAAGGATGTATTCCTTGTTCTAATCAGATGGTGGTTTCATTGGTCCAACAAAATCAAGCCCCCATTTTTCAAAGGGTTCAATGGATAGTTGAAGATGTAGAGGCATTTCATATGAGCACGTGGGGTGGCCCATACACTAAAATTTATCATAGTGATGAACATAATGCTTACAATCCTTATGGATTGTAGGCCAATAGTAGCCTACAATGGAAATATAATGGATAGTCCTTTGAGCAACAAACTATCCTCTGTAGGGTTTTTTGTGGCATGCACGAATTATATCAAAGACATCATCTTTGGGTACACAATGATGTATAATATTGTCAATGCCAGTTTAGAAGAGAAATCCATTAATCCATGTGTACTGACCACTAATTCCAACCAATTTGTGGCATTCCCTTTGAGAGAAATGAGGTGGGAACCTGCAAGTGACCAATGAATTTTCAATGTCAGCTAACCATGGATTTTTTGTTGATATTGCAAAGAGATGCTCATTTGGGAAGGCATCATCGACTGGAACTAGTTCATCATCTTGTTGTTGCAACTTGGAAAAAAAAATTGCAACCACATTCTCTTGACTAGGTTTTTCAAGTATAGTAATGTAAAATTCTTGAAGCAAAAGTAACCATCTAATAACTCTACCAGTTACAACAAGTTTATTCATTAAGAATTGAATTGCAAAATGATGAGTATGAACAAACACTATATATCTGGTAATATAATGACAAAATTTATTGATTGCATAAACAACAGCTAGCAACTCATTTTTAGTTACCGTGTAGTTTACCTCAACTCCTATGAAATTCTCACTGATGTAGTAGATGGAGTAGAAAAGGTTATCTTCTTTCTATCCAAGCATAAATCCCATAGAATTGTATGAGGCATCAGTATGAATGTGAAAAGGCAGTTCCCAGTTTGGACCTCTAAGTACTAGTGTGGTTACAAGCTTGGTCTTAATGTTTTCAAAGCCTTCTTGACATTTTGGTGTGTAAGAGAAGACGACACAAGGAAAACAAGGGGGAGGCAATCTTACTAAAATTCTAGATAAACCTCCTATAATACCTTGCATGGCCTAGAAAGCTACACACATCCTTTTGGCTAGAAGGTGTAGGCAAGTCCTAAATGATTTGTATCTTTTTGGGATTGACTTGAATACCCTTAGAAGAAATATAATGGCCAAGTACTATCCCTTCTATCATAAGCATGTGGCACTTTTCATGGCTTAATGACAAATTAGAGTCTATACAATGTTTAAGTACCTTTTTTATTTTTTCTTAGTGTCCTCATAAGTGTTACCATGGATAATAAAATCATCCATATACACTTCAATAAAATCATTTACAAGATCTAAAAAATACTCAAAAATGCCCTTTGAAAAGTGGCAAGGGAATTACATAATCCAAACAACAAGACGTTATAGGAAAAGGTTCCCCAAGGACAAGTGAAGGTAGTTTTTTCTTTCTCTTGAAGTGATATGTGAATCTAGCTGTAGCCATTAAACCCATCCAGAAAAGAAAATAACTTTTTACTTGCAAGAATGTCCAACACTTGATCAATAAACAGTAATGGAAAATGATCATTTTTAGTAGCTTTATTAAGTGCTATATAATCAACACAAATTCTCCACTTACCATTTTTCTTAGGAACCATGACTAGAGGAAAGACCCATTGACTATCTAAAATAGGTATATGAATCTGACATTTAACAATTTTTGTAACTCCTCTTTAACTATTTCACATAGCACTGAGTTAAGTCACTGTTTTGGTTGCCTAACTAGATGAGTACCTTCTTCAATATAAATATGGTGTGTGTAGGTATCAGGATGAATGTCATGCATGTCTTGGTATTCCCAAGCAAATTCATCTTTATAAGTTCTAAGCATGGCAATGAGATCTTGGAATTTTTTAGTGCTTAAATGTGGATTAATATTAATTGTGTGACCAGGTAAAATTTACATGGCCTCTGATTGTGTGAGTGAATTAATGGCTAGTACTTGTGAAGTGGATAGATTTTTGCTAGAATTTTTAGAGAATAAAAATGGATTGAACAAATTCTTATGAGGTAGAACTTGATGCAATGTGATGAGTGTTGAACAGATTGTGAGCTACCTACCAGTGGAAAATTTCCAAAAGAACAAGGAGTATTTATACCTAAATGAAGAACCATGCTTTCAAATATTTCATTAGATGCATATCTATTCTGATGAAAATTAACAAGAATATTATCTTTAGTAGGTTCTTCAATATCTAATTCTTGATCAATTGTCAAGATTGGTAATGACTCATCCAAGTCATTATCAACCCATATCGGATCTTCTATCTCCAACAAGGGTGTGTTCTAGTGGGTATAAATTCAACTAATTTGTGTGCTCTAGTCCATTAGAAATGAACATGTTTCCCGACTGATAATTGATGAATGCATTTTTAGCCACTAACCAATGTCATCCCAAGATTAAGGGGTATCCCCCCAACTTAATTTTAGGCTAAAAAATCATATAATTCGATTGGGTATTCCCACGAATCAATAGAAAGGACTACATATTCAATCATACCCTCTGGTTTGACCAAAGATTGGTATGCCATTTGGAGAACTGTGGGAGTAGGTCTAAGTCCCTTAAGTGATAATGTATCCTTTGTTTCATTTATCATAACACTAATTCCAGCACCCAAATCAACAAGCATATTAGGAATAATAACTTTACCTATACACAACTTGATGATAGGACTCCTTGGATCTGAATACTTAGGAATGGTTAGATTCCCAAGGATGAGGTTTTCTAACTATCTAATGACCTAGACAATCCTCATATCTTTCCTCTTCTACTTTCGAGTACATAAATCTCAAACTATTCTTGTTTAAACAGGGATATCCTTGATGGCCTGCAATAAAGGAATCTTAATATTAGCATTACTTAATTCATTGACAAAGTCAAATTTAGGTTGGGAGACTCCCTTTTGTATTGGTTCTGAATGAAATTGTTCAAGAAATGTAGGTTCCTTTACTGGGTCCTCTTCAAGTTCTTCATTAATTTTAGTAATGATGGGTCCTTAGAGAGCCTTTCTTGACTTTAATTGGACCCTATATATTTCTATAGTATTAACAAGATAAGTACAATAACTTGTTTCCTCATTACTATACATGGGTTGTGTTTGGGGTTTCGATTTGGTTGAGTTGGCATTAGTGTGGGTTTTGGTGGTTGTGATGGGTTGGCTAGCTGAGCGGATGATGATGGTATGGGTGGAAGAAATTTTTGTGGTTGTTGATATCAGCTAATCATGGGAGGAAGTGGAAATTTTGATTCGGATGGATATGGTTGTTGGTATGGTGAAGGTTGTAGCGATTGTGGCCTTCATTCCTACTGCCATGACTATGAAGAATATTAGTATTGTTGCATCTATTGATGGTATTATGGAGGTTGTTTCAAACCCCTATACCATCCAAATTGATTAGAAAGAGAATTTGATTGGCTAGGTCCTAGAGAAAAATAATCATTTGTCATCCCAAGATGTATTACTCGAGGTGGAAAAGGTCGCCTTGGGGCCATGTAGCAGATAGGTTCCTTAGAATATTCAATATCAGGTACACTTATGGGAAGAGACCTTAAGGTAGAAATTTTGTTGGATTCCTCTAAGGATGAAATATTTGTCCTATTATAAGGTCAGTCCTCATTACTATGTCTCTTACAATAGGTTGGGAAAAATACAGCAAAGGATCTTTTGGCTTCCTCTTGCTTTCTATGATATACAAAGTATCTATCTATTTACCCATATGATTTAATAGATCAGTTTTAATATCTTCAAGTAAATTACCTATTTTATGATTTGTTATACCTGTGGAATTTCCTAAAGAAGAAAACTTACTTGAATAACCCCCCCCTAAACATTGATACCTCGAGTAATTCTTGCAAATGTCACAAATATCATCATAGTTCAATTTAGAGACATTACCTTTACTTATTAAATTCAATGCATCCATAGTATCATCTCTTATTCCCATAAGAAACAACATTTTAATAGTATCAGGAGTTAGCCTTGGTTTTCATGATCATTGTAGGCTAAACATGAAGCGTTTGAGGTAATCTTCCACGGATTCATCTTCCTTATGTGTCATATGGAAAATCTCATCCCAAACCACTTTCATTTTATAATACTCCTAGTATTTTGTCAAAAATAATTCCTTCATTTCATCCCATGTTTTGATGTTTCTAAGGTTCATGAACCAATGTAAGGTTACATCCTTCAACATGGTTGGGAATAACTTGAGCTTTTGGGCATTGCTCTAATAGTCATAATTATGGCACAACACATCAAACTCAAATAAAAACATGTTAAGATCCTCAGCAGAAAGACCACAAAAAATAGGCAAAGCTAAATGGAGAATTTTTTTCATAGGGACATCCTCTTCAAGATTTGCAATTGGATACTCAAAATTGATTTTTTGTTGTTGTGGGCTAATGCTCTCGCATTATTATCATTGTTGTTATTGTTGTTGTTGTTAAGATCAACCACAACTTGATATACCCAAGGGGTGAAGAAAGTTTTAAATGGCTTTTGGTTTCCTAGGGACGAACTAGCTCTAGATTCAAAATATTCTCGAAATAGATTTACGACCATTTTTTGAAATTCTTCAAAAGACTCTAGATGGATATCAAAAGGGGTCTCAACCATGGTAAGCTCAATAACACACCTTTTGATATCTGGTTCAGGTAACTCTTTCTCAAGTGATGTGTGCACAACCAATGGTTGTAATTTATTTTTCATTTTTTCTCATTGTGAGCTACTTCCCTCAATGTATGGTTTTGATTTTTTTTTCAATTTTTCAAGTTGTGAACTACTTCCTTTCTCCTTTTTAATAAATCTCCCTTTACTATCCCTACTACGATTCATGCACCTATATGACTTATAACAGCACAAATCAGGAGTATTAACCTGAAAAGGTCAACAATTGTGTAGGCTTTCCTCTTGATGTACTAGTCCTAACTCAACTTTCTATGGTTTCAAGCCTTTAATACCTTTCCCTAACAATGATTCCAAAAATAGAGGGAAAATTTGTGGACTATAAATGGGGTAAACTTTATCTCTTATAACCTTATTGAATAGTTCTATAAATCCAATTGGTATGACTTTTCCTTAGTTTATTCCTATGTGTTTCAATCTAGGGAACGTAAAATAACAAAAGGTATCAGGGTTGTTTGCCTAATATTTGAAGACATAAGTTGAGAAAATATGAGATGCACTATAGGAGAAACAAGTATTCAACTTTCACACTTACTAGAAATTGTTTTAACTTTCATTCTTTAAACAACTTGTGATCTAAATAAGAATACTCCTCAAATCATATAACATAATCACACTCGAATTAAATGTAGAACATTGATCAAATACTCTTAATTAATTAGATGAAAAGAAGTTTCAGTGCAATAGGAATTTGTAGTGTGATAGGAAGTTGTAGTGCAATAGGAAGTTCACAGGACAAAATATAGGGTAGTCTCTGAAAACTGTAAATATGACTAAATAGTAAGCAAACTATTGAAGGAAATGAACTTCTTGTACTTCAAATGATAATTGCATCTAATAGAAAGTTGATCATGATGATTTCAATACTAAACCAATTACATAAACTAAATATTAAAACTTTCCAAGCATGAAAGGAAATCAAGTCATAAACACTTCATACTGTAAAATGCATTCAACATAAATCAAATTGTACTAAATGTAAATTCTAACTAATCAAAACACGAAACAACCTCACCAAGTATCCCAAGAGGGGGCCCTTCCTCTGGTTCACAAGGCGAGTGAGAATAAGTTGATTACGCTAACGCAATATCATGAACATCCAATTCTATTCATCCAAATTGTAGCAAAAACAAAATGTGTTTTTGTTCTCTATCTTCTCTCTCTATTTATCTTCTACAGTCTAAATCATACCATATATATAGATTTGATCAACACATTGAATACTATAAACTATGATTAAAAGAAGTTATGGTTTGTTATGGCCAATGGCTAACAAATTGGATATCAATAGTCTTTGGTTTGTCCATAGGCCATAAACCTAAAACAACTTTAAAATAGTTTTTAAAGGTAATGTTAAAATAGAAGTGAGCAGTTTCATAGTACATTCAGCTCATCACTTTCCATTCATCATGTTGTATACCCTTCAAGGATTATCTTCCACATAGTTGGTTCCTTCAACATGATCAGTTCATGTAGCAAACCAATCAAATTATGTCATTATCTCAACGATTTGGCATTTTGGAAGGATTCCTTCATTCTTCAAAAAAATATTAGATATTCTTTATTTTCATAATAATCAATGGAAAAAGGACTTAGGAAAGAGGGAAAAAAGGTAATGGAATGAAACACAAAGGGCATAGGAATTAGACATGTTTTGCACTCATCACTTGGGCTATGTAGAAGAGTTCATAGAAAGAAGTAGAGGAGGAACAATAAAATGCTATGATGATGAAGAAAGAGATTTTGAAGGTACCATAATATTACCTATTCAATTGGGTCCCACCATAGTAGAAACCATGTGCCAAGTGTTGAAGCTTGAACTACCATACAACATCTTACTTGGTCAACCCTGGATTCATACTATCCAAGAAGTTTCTTCTATGTACCACCAGTGTATCAAGCTCCCCTATAACAACAAAGAGATTACTATTCATGGGGATCCAAAGACATTCTTCTATTATAGAGGACTGAGGAGAAGTTTAAAAACGTGTTACAAGTCCCCGAGAATGATGAGGTTTTGATACCTTCCTCCTTTTTTGATCCAGCCACATTACCATCTGCTTCTAGCTCTACACCTACACCTAAAGTGGAAATACTAGATATAAAAACCAAAACCAAGGATTTAGGTTGTGGAGGATACAACCTTAAAGATTATTTTTTGGGACAACTAATTTCAAACCCAAAGTCTCATGGTGAACCGCAATACATTGAGAAAGTAACCAAAAAGATCAAATAAGCCACATTTCAAAAATGGGGAGACCTAAATACTAAAATCATAGATGACGGAAATTTGTCACAATGGATATATCAAGACAATAAAGAGGAACTCACATTAGCAGTGGACACAAGTAGAAATGGATTTCAATTGATAAAAAAAATGAGTTACATGGGTATTGGTGGCCTTGGTTTAAATCAACAAGGAATGAGGGACCCAATAATTCTTGTACAACACATAAAGAATATTGGTCTTGGTTACACCTCAACCAAAGATGTGGTCCCTAATTTCAATGATATTTCAAATGGAGAAGACAAATCTTCCTTATGGATAAATACATTTGAGTACAAAAATATCGATGATGAACCAATGTGCATCACAAACTTATTTGAACACACATCGATATACACGGTTACCACTACCTCTTTCACTTCACCAATCCAAGCTAGCAAGATAACCCTCATTTACCCTCAATTAATTGACTAGGACCAATGACACACACCGATTCTAGATTCATTTGAAAATGATGAGGAAATTTCAAAATTCATGGGAGCTAGACATCATATATTTGGATATCACAAGGCAGGCTTTGAAATTGAGTTAGACACAAAAGCCTATTTTGGGGAGACAATTGAATCCTTCAATCAAAAAAGAGAAAATGTGAAAATAAATATATGATCCTTAAGTGAAAACCATAATGTGGCACTTTTTGATCATAAAATAGTAAAAATAAATTATGCATCCAAGGGTGAAAACCTCTGAGGCACTTAAGGATGGATGATTCAATCTCCCCATTTAGAGCAGGAAAAGATAGAAATTCTAGTAGATCCATCCAAGCCAATCAACGTGGGATTTGAAAAAGCTCCATAAATAACCTTTCAAATTGAATCATTAAATGATGAAAAAATACATAACTAGGAAAAAAAATCATGGAAAGGGAGATATGTTTTGCATGGTCTTATGTCGATATGCCTAGTCTTGATACATCTCTAGTGATGCATCATCTCACAGTGAATCTTAATGCTAATCCAATCAAACAGTAGTTAAGGCAAGATGCATCCCCAGATAGCATTACTAGTAAAGGTGGAACTACAAAAATTACCTTGATGTTGGGTTCATTTGACCAATTCATTATCTAGAGTGGGTATCTAACATGGTCCAAATTTCAAAACCCACTAGGGGCATAGGGATCTACATTGGATTTAGAGATCTAAACAAAGCATGTCCTAAGGATTATTTCCCATTTTCAAACATAGATATCATCATAGATCTCACAGCCGGTCATGAAATGTTATCACTCATGGATAGGTTTTCAAGGTGCATTCAAATAATAATTGCTAAAGAGGATCAGGACAAAAAAAACATTCACATGTTCATGGGGTACCTACTACTAGAATGTAGTGTCTTTTGGTCAAAAAATGTAGGAGCTACGTATTAAAGGGCAATGAAACTAATCTTTCATGACATGATTCACAAAACAGTGGAAGACTATGCATATCATTGACAAGAAAAGGGCATTTGGATGTACTAGGACCAATTTTTGGTAGGCTTGAAAAATATAGTGTAAGGTTGAATCAAAAAATGTGTCTTTGGTGTCACCATTAGAAAACTCTTGGGATATATAATGTCACAAAGAGGCATCGAAGTTGATCTAGCGAAAGTGAAGGAATATATGGAAATGGAACCACCAAAGTCACTAAGTCGCTCAAACAATTAAGGAGCCTTCAAGGAAAGCTTCAATCAATTAGAAGAATCATAGCACAACTTGTCAATAAGTGTCATCCTTTCACCCATCTTCTTCACAAGGGTGTAGCATACAAATGGGACGAGAATTGTGAAAAAGCATTCCAGATGCTCAAAAATTACTTAACACCCCCAATCTCGATGCCACCAATAATAAGAAAAGCTTTGATTCTATATGTGTAAGCAACTTCAGCAACACTTAGAGCTCTCATAGTTGAGCATGATGAAAATGGGAAGGAACGAGATATTTATTATAATAATAGGACTTTAGTGGGCTTTAGCTTAACTATTCACCTATAGAGAGAGCATGCTTAGTAATTGTGTTTGCATCTCATAAGTTAATACATTACATATTATCACATTAAGTTAAGCTCATTTCAAAATTTGATCCATTGAAATATTTGTTATACAAAGCTACACTCATTGATTGTATGGCGAAGTGGGTAATGATCCTAAGAGAATTTGATATTGAATTTGTAGATCAAAAAGTGATCAAAGGAAAATTCATAGAAAACTAGTTGGATGAATCACCATTAGAGGTAGAAAAATCCACTGATATCATAATTTCCAAACAATTCCATCTTTACTCTCACAACATCCAAGCAGTGGAAGCTATATTTTGAACTCAACATGGTTTGGCAGCAAGGATATTGTTTATCACTCCACAAGAAGATTGCATACCCAAGTCTTTTAGATTGGCTTTCCCTTGTACCAATAATATAGCAGAGTATAAAGCACAAATCACAAGATTAAAAACAATAATTTAATTGAAAATTTAGGAGCTTCAAGTCTATGGAGATTCGCAACTAATAGTGAACCAAGTCAATGAAGATTATCAAATGAAGGATGACAAGTTTACACCATACAAGAAAATGATGGACACCTATAAGAAATACTTCATTGAAATCACTTTTGAACATATACCAAGGATCAATAACAAAGTATTTAATGTAATGGAAACTATTAGGTCATTACTGGATATTCCAAAGAATAGCTCAAAATACAAATTCCTTGTGAAGCAGCTTCTCATACCAGCATTTATGGTTCCAGAGTCAAAATTTGTGTGTGATGTTGTTGGTCTCAATTCATCTTGGTAGCATGATATTTTCACCTACCTACATAGAGGTATATTCCCTATTGATGTAACCCCTGACTCACACAAAACCTTTGTCATAAGAGCCTTATAATTCATCATTATTGGTGATACCCTATATTGTAGAAGTTTCAATAATACATTACTTAGATGCCTTAACCAGGAGGAACCTTATGTTGCTTTGAAAGAAATACATGAAGGCATATGTGGGTCACATTCAAGTGGCATAACCCTAGCTAAAAAAAAAATGTGAACAAGATATTATTGACCTACAATGGAGTAGGAGTCACATTAGTTTATGAAAAAAATGTTTACAATGTCAATAGCATGGAGATCTTATTCATGCTCCAACACAAGAGCTCCAACCAATGGTAAATCCATGGCCATTTTCTCAATAGGGGCTTGATCTCATAGGAAAAATTGCACCCACTTCTTCAAATGGCCACAAGTTCATTATTACCACCATGGAGTATTTTATGAAGTGGATAGAAGTTATTCCTATGATGTATATCACTAGGAAACAAATCTTTAAGTTCATCCTAATTACCTTATTTGTCATTACAATGTTCCACAATCTATTATCATAGATAATGGAACACCCTTTAAAAACCAAGATGTAAGAGATCTATGCAATAAATTAAATATCCAACACGGTTTCTCAACCTCATATTATCCCCAAGGAAATGGCCAAGTTGAAGCCTCAAATAAGACTATTATCAAGATTCTCAAAAAGACAGTTAATGATGTTGGATGAGATTGGAATCTATAATTAAATCCCACTCTTGAGGCATATTGAACCAACATCAAAACACCAACTGGTGCTACACCTTACTCCCTAGTCTATGGTAATGAAGCCATTTTTCCTATTGAGATTGAGCCCCCATCATTGAGAGTGTCTTTACAGAACCTGATCAGTGAAGAAGTATAAAAAGTTATCAAGGCTAAATGAATTAGAATTGATAGATGAACAATGTCTAGAAGCACTCAACCATCTTTAGGTATACCAAAACAGACTCAAGAGGAGTTATAATAGAGAAATCAAGGGTTGGAAATTCCAAGTAGGAGATCTTGTATTAAGAGAAAATCAGAAGAACATGTTAGAGCAAAAATAACATCGGGAAGTTTGAACCAAACTAGTTAGGACCCTTTGTCATCACAACTCGTTATGGATCAGGAGCTTATTAGATCGTAACACCAGAAGGAGATCCATTATTAGAACCTATGAACAGCATGAACCTCAAGAGGTGTCCTAGGATATTTCTTTCTAACAATGGTCTTCATTCTGGATATTAGCTAAGAACATAAAAATCTCTTTTGTAATAGATCTGAATAATATTGAATGCTTGTTCATTTTAATCTTTTCCTATGATTTATATTATTGGTCCATTTTGATGATCTCTCATTGATGTCTAAAAAAATGATTTAGAGAGAAAGGATGGGGCATTCAACACTTTAATGGGTGATGCTTGTTGGATATTCTTGTAGTACAACCTCAAAAAATACTTATCTTGCATGTGTTGGGATAGTCTTAGGTAAAACAATGGCTAGGACATATAAGGTTCTTCATACCTTTTTTGTATTAGTATCCTCACCTTGATGGATCATTCTTTCACATGGTCAAACAAGGATTTTGTAAGTCAGGTCTGAACAAGGATAGTCCAATCTGATTCAAATTCCATTGCATTAGATACGTCACTTTGGTTCTTCATACCTTGGTGCATTATGTCTATTTACTATATCAAAAATAAGGATAGCTATGATTAATTAAGATAAAGTCCTAGAAGCAAAGCAATAGAATTTGTCTCATCATCACATCCAATAAAATCTTAAAATAATTATAGATTTTTTGGAATTATGAATCAATTTCAACATACAAGAAATGTTAATCAATGAACCATATCCTTAGTCTATCCATATTTTATGGGTGATCCCACAAAGCTGGTTTACAATTTCTAAGACATTCTATTTTTTGCTAAAATCACATATTTTTAGAAAATATAATGATTTAAGCCTTAAGAAGTTCCATTTAAATCATTCCAATTGAAGAGGGTTTGATCAAACTACCTTAGATCAAACCCCCTTGGATAGAACCCCTCTAGTTTTAAACCATACCTATAATGGAGTCTCCTTTACACCTATCAAAATGCTAATAAAAAATCACTTTTGATTTACCTTTTAGGGGATCAAATGAATTCATTTTTAAAAAAAAAAATTAAGTATGTAGTCCTTATTATAAGCTTCCCAAAAAGTATAATTTTAAATAAATTTTATTTTATTTTATTATTTATTTTTAATTTCTTGTGAATGTAGGTTTTTCACTGAAAATCAAGCTCTTTGTTCTCAACATGTGGAAAAATATAATATTATCAAAAAAAATTGAAAAATATGAGTGTGCCAAATATTGAAGTCCTTGATCCAACAAAAAAAAATTGAATTTTGATACATACAAAAAACATTATGTGTTATACTTTCTGCCTATGTCTGAATTGTAACTGGTTTGACTTTGAAACTTGATTAAGGAAAAAATATTCAATAAAACATTATGAAACCAATTGGAAGCACTAGATATCCTAGTTACAAATCTAAATTTTAAAAAATTAGAATTTTATCCTTCATGGAAAAAAAGTTGTGTTATATGGTGAGTGTCACTCCTTAAAAATGGTGTTTATTGAAAAAACTAGTTTTTAAAGGAGATGGAAAAAGAAGTGTAATTTGATTCCAAAAAAATTTTAAAATATATATTTACAATCTACAAACAAAATGCCACAAATCACTAGTTTTCATCATCTTCAAATTCCTCATGGTTTAGCCACTATAGGTACTCGAAAGTGAAGATTTAGTTAAAAAAAATAGTTTAGTGTCCAATTTGGTCAAAAATTGTAAACTAGTATTGTGGGATCACCCCTATCTAGTAACATCCACTTATCATGACATAACAAAAATAAGGCATCCAGCATGCATCCATAAACCATCAGCATAACATACATCCTTCATATATGCATACATCGGCCTATCAAAAGTACAAAAAATATGCATCCATATCATCCATAACATATGCATCTCATCCATGAATCATATACATTTTCCTACATCATATCATGGGCATAATAAATACATCACATTTGCATACATAATCATACGCCATCCATAATGCATCCATATAAAATCATAAGACATCCATAGAATAGCATCCATGGCATAAAATAAAACATCATATCATGATCACATCAAAACTCATCTCATATATATCAAAATAATCAAATGTCATGATACAAGTCAAGTATGTGATAAATATATACACGAGGCTATCAAAACTAGCCAATGAGTGAAAATACATCACTAATCAAGTTGTACATCCAAAATGTGTCTATATACATGAAGTTATCCCTTGCTCTATCGATCATCCTATCGAGAGGGATTCCCTCCATCTAAAGGACCCCTACTAAGGGCCCACTTGTTGAACCGCTTGGTGCAACCCCGCTCCTATGGGAAAAATTTGGTTTCATCGATGTCAAGGAGCATCCCTATGGTACAAGGTCCTGTAATATGAATCCTTTGCTATGGCCCATTCATAAAGTGTAGTGGACACCTATCCTTGTCCCTATGCCTAAGCCTATATATGTGCAGTATCCTCCATTGGTTGCCTCTATGCAATCTCATTTGTAAGCTAAAGTTCCAACTGTTGGCTCTACTAGAACTCTTGATCATGCTCATGTCTATACCTATCACGATCTTTCCTAGCAGTGTCCCTCTCTTGTATAGTTGTATCCCTCTCCTATATGGCCTAATCTCTCTCAATGCTTAGTGCCTAAATGCATAGATCTCTAGAATCTGGTGCTAGTTGAACTATAAGAGGTTGTTGAGGAACAAGTGATGGCTATTGTGGAGGCTACTACAAAATATTCCCATCATGATATCTCAAAACCTAACCATCATGTGGTGGTTGTTGAGGAGACAGCTATGGGATCTATCTAATAACTCTTGTTCCTCTACCTCTCCATTTTCCTTGTTTCATACCATAACCTCATGCAGGATTTGTTAATCTAGTAGGGCCATGCTAAGTGAACCAGGTGTCATAATCAAGTGTGGTGCATAGATCATTAGGTCCCCCCGCATAAACCCATGGTAGTGGAAGAAGATGTGCAAAATATTGGATAGAAACCTATGGATCTACATGATCTCCCCAATCTATCTCCCTAGTAGTGTGTGTGTATATAGTCATGTAGGTTGGTGGTATGACATCCTATTGCTCATAGAAATGGTAAGCCACCCAACCTAGAAGATATCTCTCAATAATGTAATGGTGTTGGCCCATGACCTACCATTTCTTTTTAGCATAGAAGAGCTCATGTTGATCATCAACCCATGGTTTTTTATAGAGCCAAGGTTTCCACTTGAATACTATCATATCATCAATAACCCTCCTCCAATATGTTATGCCTATCACCCTTGTGTGTTGGAGTGTAGTTATATCTTGATATTGGTAAACAATTGGCTCCTCCTCGTCAATGTCTCTCAATGCAATGATAGGTCTGAGAACAACAATGTGCTTCCACACCCAAATGTGCAATAAAGTAACACTAGCCAATAAGCTATATCCTTGCATGTAGACTACCTGGTGCATGTCATGGTATAGAGATGCTAGGATAGCTGGACCCCAAGCATATATTGTCATGTCATCCACCATGCTCTCCAAAACTAAACCCTAGTCGACATTGAATCCTCGGTTGCATTTATCTAGAACTAAGACTTCAATAATCAACCTTGCTATAACTAAGGTCGATTCGCTGACACATCCATGGTGTTAGTGTTGTTCAATCTAGTAACTCTCCACCCATAAAGAATCAACATCTAGCACTGGGAACATGGCCTCTAGGCTGAGGTTTTTTTCATAGATAACTCAGGCTCTATGAATAGGTAATCAAAGGATGTTCCAAACATCCTCAAGGGTGACAGTTACCTCCTTGATTGAAAGGTGGAAGGAGGAGGTCTCAGAAAGTCATCTCTCCACTAGCACAGGCATCATCATGAGGTGTGTGTGAATCTTTGGCATGTGTGCAATAAAGTGTAAACCGATGGATCCTAGGAAGAATTTTTGATCATCCCCAAATTTGCTCAGTTGTGATAGAATGCTAGGTCTCCTCTCACGTGACTATAAGGGACAGAAGGTCTCCTGCATGTATAATGCACATAGTGTCAAATTTGCTAAAAAGCAAAAAAAATCTAAGTTTAAAATCCTAAAGAAACAAGTGCACCACTTTACACAAGTGTGCTACACTGTCAATCTTGCAACTGCAAAACACTTCTATAAGTGCACTACTAAAAATAAAGTGTGTTGATTTACACATGTGCATCACACTAGTCCATTTTGCAAGTGTGCAGCTAAAATTCAGAAGTGCACAATTTTTACAAGTGCACCTAGGGTTTCACAACTACATCACTCTACAATTTTGCAAGTGTGTCAATCTGATAGAAATAAAATGTGTGAGGTTTTAACAAGTGCATCACACTTTTACAAGTGTGTTGTTGGCAACACAAGTGCATCGTCAATTATAACAATTACACCATTGAAATAGAAACACACTTGTAGGTAAATTTTGACCTAAAAAATACCTACATAAAAAGGCATGAAAGCAAAAAAATTTGAGGTACATATCGGTGGTCCTGTGTTGAATGGGCACTGGAACTCATAGACTCAATCTATGAGGTGTAGTGGGAGCACACGATTGGCCATTGTGTCAAGAGATTTGTACGATTTCTCTCCAAGTCTCTCAATTTCTCAAACTTAAAGTGTACAAATGAGTTGGAAAATGACCTTTAGCCCCTATATATGCATGAAAATTAGAATTTTTGACCTAGTAGCATAGTGCAAGCCTAGGGTTTTGCTCTAATGTATCCATTTTTATCTTGGAAGCCTATGTTAATTTTTTATCAATGTCTCAAATCTTATTTCTCATCTTTTTCACAACTAAACAAATTCCACAACTATGTCATGAGCTTGATCAAAAATTAGTTCATTCCACTTGAACTCTCAAGGGGGTAGTATACCAATGTTATTCCTTCTATTGGGGTACAATGGGGCATTAGGAAAAATCATGAATTTTTAAATATTTTCTCTCAGCAATAGTGTTATTAGTTCTTTGAAACAACACAACAAGTGCATTGCTTAAAGAGGGGCAAAATTTAGACACTTAAATCTATCTTGATTGTGTCACATACTTGATTTCACAAATTAACATCACTTTCTAGTCTATTTCCCTTAATTCTTCCATCTTATTAAATAATGTCAATTATTTAGTTAAATTCACATTTTCTCTTATTAATTAAATAAATCAAAATTATTTAGTTAATTTAATATTCTTCACACTAATTTCACTCTCAATTTATCAAATAATTCAAATTATTTGATTAATTTTCACCTTTCTTAGTTTAATTAAATAATTCATGGTTATTTAATTAAATCCTTTCTCTTATTCATTTGCACAATTAAATAATTTTAATTAATTGTTTAATTGGCTAATTTCCCTCAAATCCTCCAACTTTTCCCACTTGCATAATGAATATCGAAGGGAATATTCCATTTTTAAAATTCAAATATTCTCCCTAAAGGGAAATATCTCCAACATTCCTCCAACATATTTCCTAAAAGTTATGGAATTAGTTGGGTCTCTCATGGATCCTAAGCCCTTGATTTGATCTTTGATCCATGCCTCACGAATTAGCAACCATTGGATTCATCCTTGATCCATGTTCACTCCTTCAATTCAATTTCATCCATTGATTAGCTAATTTGATCTTCACCATTAATTCTAATTTTGAAAATCTATAAATAGTGAGTCATTTCTTCATAATAAGGATCCAAAAGCTTTGAGTAAACTTACTCTTTTGAATTGAATCCTTAATTTGATCAATTTGAGAGCTTGTGAGACTATTTGATTCTCAATTTCATCCATTTTGCTTTGCAATTTCAAGTATTTTGTCTCAATTGTAGCAGTCCACATCCATGAAGGACATAATCCCCCAATGCGATTAAGGTTTGCACTTATTGATTAGCTTTCATTTGAATTTGCTTCAATATTTCATGTTTGAAAGGTAGTTTTCTTATGTATTCAATTTCGTTGAGATTTATAGTTCTATTGATCAATTATTGTTCAATTTAGCTTTATTTGATCAATTAGTTTTATACATCTATAGAAAGCAAACAAACAAGAGTTTCAAGGCTAAAGAGTATTCTATCATAGGTACTTTGGATTTGGTGTATATAGACCTATGTGGACCTACCAGAATAAGAAGCTCTCATGGTGATAGGTATTTTATGTTGTTGATTGATGATTATTCTAGAATGACTTGGGTGTTATTTCTCAAAGAAGAATTAGAATCTATAGATAAGTTTAAAGCCTTTAAATCTATGGTTGAGAATGAAATGAATTTAAAAATAAAATGCTTGAGGTTTGACAAAGGTGGTGATTTTACCTCCAATGAGTTTAAATTTTTTTATGAAGATAATGGAATAAAAAGACATTTGTTAGCCCCTAGGACTCCTCAGCAAAATGGAGTTGTGGAGAGAAAGAACAGGACATTTCAAGAAGTAGCAAGGACTATGATGAAAAAAGAATATCTACCAAATGTCTATTGGATAGAAGCTATTCATACTGTAGTGTACATACTTAACATAGGTCAAGCAAACGAATAGTTCAAAGACTCCCTATGAGCTATAGTATGGTAAACCTTGTACTATAAAATATTTCAGACTATTTGGAAGTAAATGTTACATTAGAAGAGATGAAGAAAACTTAGGAAAGTTTGATGCAAAATCTGATGAAGGAATCTTCCATGGATATTATACAAGAAGCAAAGAATATTGGTGCTATAATAAAAGGTTGAAGAATATTGTTGAAAGTGCAAGTGTCAAATTGGATGAAGAACCACATCAAAGTTCTATATTAATAGAAGGATATGTCCCCTTGCAGTGAAGAAGAAAAGGAAGAAGAGAAATAAAAAGAGATGATAGATGAAGAGGAAGAAGCTTCAAAAAAGATCCCTAAGACTCCTAAGTATGTGCAAAAGAATCGCTTTGAAGATTAAATTATTAGAGATAAGAGAAAAGGTGTTTTGACAAGAAGAATAGTTGTTATGACAAAGAAATGGGTAAACTTTTGTTTATTTTTCAAATGTGGAACCTAAAACTATAATTGAGTCATGCAAAGATAAGAATTGTATCAAGGGTATGAAACAAGAGTTGGAACATATTGAGAAGAATTAGACTTGGGAACTGGTCCCAAGACCTACAAATAAGAATGTGATAGGAACTAAGTGGGTTTTAGGACCAAGTTGAATGAGGATGGAAAAGTTGTCAGAAACAAGGCTAGACATGTTTGTAAGGTATATTCACAAGTGGAAGGAATAGATTTTTAAAATATTTTTTCTCTACTAACAAGGATGGAAGCCATTAGAATGTTTTTTTCTTTTTCAGCACATAAAGACTTCAAGGTATATCAGATGGATGTCAAGTCTGCATTCTTGAATAGTGAGTTAGAAGAAGAGGTGTTCATTGAATAACCAAAAGGTTTTTAATTATCAAATGATGTTGATATGGTCTGCAAGTTAAAGAAGGAAATGTATGGACTCAAACAGGCTCCTAGAGCTTGGTATGAAAGGTTGGATAAGTACTTGTTGCAGCAAGGATTTAGAAAAGGTATTGCAGATAGTAACCTTTACTTCAAGGTTGAGGGAGAATAAATCTTGATTGTGGTTGGGTATGTTGATGAAATTCTCTTTGGAGGAAATGAAGGTATGTGCAAGAGGTTTGCAAATGAGATGCAAAAAGAGTTTGAGACGTCAATGTGTGGGGAGATGAATTTCCTCCTCATTTATAGGAATATTGTTGAGTTTTATGTATGTATAAATATGTAACAATGATTGATGAATTAAGATGTATGAGTTTATTTGTAGTTTCATTCTATGTATTTATGTTGTTATATTTTATATTTTGGTATTAGAGCTAATGGGAGGTATTGTTGTAGTGAGAAGGTGAATTTTATTACTATTGAGTTGTAAGAGTTGAGAGAATGACATCCATTGTTGAAGAAACACTAGAAGATGATAATGATAATTTCATCAAAGATGAGGAAGTTTTTTTATTTTGAAGTGGCCAACACATTGAAGACAGTGAAGGATGTAGTAGAGGATAGATAAATATTCAATTGTTTGAAGTGCTTGTGGATCAAGAACTATACCTCATTGGGGTTACAATAGATGCATGTGAGGATTGGTGTCCAATAGTTCAGAGGGGGATCCGAAATCTAGAAGTTCAATATCATACCTTTATGACTCAGGTGATGAGACAATTCATGTGCAAATGGTGTCCAAAGATGTTGGGAACTTGGATGATAGCTAGGTGACTATACTTGGGAGTAGCTTGAATAATTCTTATTGGTCTGAGAATTATTTTTCAAAGAACAAATTCTTCATAATATATTTTCTTTTGTTAATTAGTTTGATATTGTAGTGTTAAGAGGGGGTGTTGGTTACAAATCAGTCAATCAAAAAAAGGTATTTTCATTTCACAATCAAAGTATGTCAAGGAAATATTGAAGAATTTTGGAATGGATGATTCTAAACTAGTGTGCACTCCTATGGTTACTGGTTTTAAGTTGAGAAAAAATGATGAATCTCCTAAGGCTAATCAAAGCAAGTACAAATCAATGATTGGTGGAGTTCTATATCTAACTAATACTAGATTGGATATCATGCATGCAGTGTGTCTTCTGGCAAGATTTCAAGAAGATCCCAGAGAATCACATGTGGCGGCATTAAAGAGGATATTTAGATACTTGAAGGGTACTCTAGACTTTGGTTTATGGTATCCTAGGGATACTAATTTCTCCTTGAGTGCATATACGCGTTCAAATTGGGAAAGTTGTATAGATGACAAAAGAAGTACAAGTGGAGGTTCTTTATTTCTTGGGAGAATATTGGTTTCATGGTTGAGCAATAAGTAGGCTTCAATGTCATTATCTACTACAGAGGTAGAATATTGTTGTAATATGAGCTATTCCGGTGGTGTTGTCATTGATGTCAACATAGTTCAGTATGTTGTAGATTGTACATTTATAGCTGAGATACTGCTGAGATGTTGTGAGTACATGGAGATATCTTTATGGTGTTGCAGATGTGTTGGTTTTATGAGTTTCCAAGTGCTTATGAGAAAATTAATAAAGAAGAGAATTAAAAGTGATGAATGTGTTCAGAATGTGCTCTAGTATGTGCTTTGCATTTCTCCTGTCTTGATCCTATGTTTGTGTGGATCAAAATATTTGATAATGATGATCTTATGGTGATATATCCTGAGTTTTAGCTTTTGGTGTGATAGTACATGAAAGTTACGTTCACCTGTGTGTGAATTGTTCTAGCAAAGTTGATCTTCTATGGATTGAGAGAAATGTTTTTGCTCTGGCTCCACAGCCCTCTATTGTTTTGTTTCATACCTTGTGGATCTGGGATATGTATTGAGATGGTGTTCTCTAGGTTTTGGAAAAGAAGGTTGAAGTTTGGTGAGTAAGAAGTCATGTTTCATTATTTTAGTATGAGTTTGCACAGTCCAGATGAACTGGTGAAAGGTGTTTAGAGTTTGAAGCATATTGTATTTGTTGTGGATGTATCTGAAGAAATCTAAGGTGTATTCTTGTGCATAATGAAGCGTATTGTGGATTTTGCATGTCATCTTCTTGTTGGGAAGCATGTACATCAATGTTCATTTGTGTCTTCATTAGGTTTGGCCAACCTAGTGTTTACACTTCATTTGAAGAATAAAATTTAATTAAGGAAGTGTGTGGTTGATTCGAGATATTATTTTTGGTCTTGGTTAGATATTTTTATTGGTCCACTCTCATTCCTTTCCACCATGGGAATGTTGATTTTTCGACCTAATTTGAATTTATGAAATGAGGTATTTGTGGCCGACCTTGGAGAAAGTTTCTAAGGTTGAGGATGGTATAAAAGCAAGTCAAATTGTGAAGAATTGAATGATAGTGTGATGCAAAGTGATGAAAGTGAGCAAAAAATCATAAGAGTAGAAGTGTGTGTGTGATTGAGTTGAGACAACAGTACTTCATTGTGTTGGATTCCTGAAGGTAGTGAGCTAAAGGTTTTTGCAATCCTTATTCAAAGTTATAGATGTGTGTTAATTGTTGTGGTGGATCTTTTGCTCTCTTTTGTATCTATAGGCAGTGAGCCTCCATGTTGGATAGTGAGTCCTTTCTATAGGAAGTGAGCCTTTGTACCTGGATAGTGAGTCCTCTTTTGGGTAGTGAGCCCTTGGCAGTGAGCCTTTGTATTTAGTTTTATAATCTCTTTATATTGTGAGTTAACCCTCACCGTGGTTTTTCCCTTATTGGGTTTTCCATGTAAAAATCTAGTGTTCATTATGTTGATTTACTTTTTATTTGTTGTGTTTCATGCTCTTACTTAATAACAGAATAGTGTGGTTGTGAATTGATAAGTGTTGAAGTCTTAAGTTTTAATTTTGTCACAACTGATTCACCCCCCCTTTCAGTTGTCCTGCACTTGTTTAACAAATATATTGCAACAGTATCATGTTGTACTCAGGTATTATGGATGAAGCAAACATTGAAGGATATTAGAGTATCATATGATGAACCTATTTCTATCTTGTGTGACAATACAAGTGTTATCAATATTTCAAAGAACCTAATAATGCGTTCAAGAAAAAAACATATCTCTATCTAGTATCACTTTCTAAGAGAGAAAGTTATAGAGAATGAGGTGAAGTTGGAATATGTGCCTACAAAGGATCAAGTTGTAGATATTTTTACAAAGGATCTTCCTAAAGATACATTTGAGTATCTCCAATAGAAGCTAGGGGTTATTTCCCCTCCTTTCAACTAGATGCATAAGTGGTACATACTTCCAAGAAGCATTTCAAGATACACTTTTGATCCTAGATTGATGGAGGCTACCTCTCAAGGGCAGCAGGTAGTGGTGTGCTCTTTTGGTTAGTGCAGTTAAGGGGAGCATATGTTGTGTCCCTAAGGGAGAGTAAGTAGATGAGAGTGAAGTGTGTTTAGTACTGAGAAATTTATGGAGAAGAGTAGTGGAGAGAGAGAAATTGCTTGTTGGTATTGCCTAGAGAGAAGTGTGCAAGTGTTGTCAAAGGGAAAGATGTTTCCCTTTGCCATTGATGTCAAAGGGGGATATTATGATCTAAAAAAAACAAGGGGAGAGTAATATTTGAATAAATCCTTAAGAATGGAGGAGAGAATGGTTTCTAAAGAATAGAGGTAAAGGGAGAGAGTGAAGTGTACCCTAGTAAGGGGGAGTGTTGCTTAATGCAGAATTATTTTTGTTGTTGATGGTTTTTTAGATTTGTTCTTGCCACCAATGATAAAGAGGGAGATTTTTGTAACTATGTTGCAAGTGTTGTCATTAATGTCAACAGTTGGTCATTGATTTTAATAATATATAGATTTTTGGAGATTGCTAGTGTTATAGTTTCATGCAGCAATGGAAGATGCATTTGATAATGTGTTTTCATGTGAAGAAGGTTGTCTGGGAGAAATGGAATTGCTTCACATTTCTCCATGTTGTTGTCTCTTGTCTTGTGGATTTGGGAACATACTTATAATGTTTGTTGTAGTGAGGGAAAATTCCAAGTTATCAATATAAAGCGTAAGAAAACTAAACCCTAGCTAATAATGAGGTACAATGGAATATAAAGCATACATAAACAAAAGATCTCACCAAACCCTCATGCATTCCATGAATCACCTTCATTACACTTCTCCATTTTGTTGTAGAATAATACTTGCCTTCATAATTTATTTAAGTATGTAAATATGGCCTAAAGACAATAGTAATAGCAAAATATTGAAGATTTCTAAGATTTTTGAGATTTCTAAGATTTCCAAGATAGAAGAAATGACAATGATAGAACTTTCTTATAGGCAAGCCAATTTCAAATGAAAGGTTGAGATTGAAAGACAATTAATTGATGATCAAGATTAAAAAGATGAGGCATGAGATAAGATTAGGGCTAAATTAGAGCAAGTGATAAAGATTGAATGGTGAAGATTAAATTAAAGATAATTTAATCAGCGGCAAATGTTAGTTGAGACACGAATGGATAAGGATTTTGATGAAGAGGATAAGATTGGCACAGAAAAAGCAATTTGTTAGAGAAAATCAAATCTTATCTTATCTGAGTGACCAATAACTAATTAGATAACAACGATATTATCTAATTATAGAGGAATATGATAAGAAGTCATTTTGAATTAAATAATAATAATTCAATTCAAAATTTGGGATATTTGACTAAATTAAATAATAATAATAAAATATTTAATTAAAGAGAGAAAAGACTCATGAATAATTAAATAATTTAAAGTAATTATTTAATTATAGTAGAAAGTGTCATAGAAATTAAATAAATTAGCATTTATTTAATTTTAGAAAGAAGATATGTTTAATTAGTGATGTAATTAAATAACATTTATTTAATTAATCAAGGAAGAATAAAGGTAGGAATTAATTAATTAATTAATTAAAATTATTTAATTATGAAGAATGGAGATGAAAGAATTATGAAGAAATTAAGAGTCATGGGTCTAGGACAATCTTTTTGTGTCCACATTTGTACCTGCTTTCCCTTAGAGTGTTGAGTATTGAGTTGCTCCACAAGCTTAGTTCATGTGTTGAAGTTTAGTGGCAGTGTGTCTAGTTACATAGATTGGATGTGTTCTTCAATTTCAGGTGGTTGCAGTAGTGGTGTAGATATTATTTGAAACAAAGGGGTAAAAACTTTATTGGAAACCAGAAGAGAGCATTACAAAAAAATCAAGGGAGCAAGCCCCAGGAAACAGGGAAACAACCCCAAAGCAAAAACAAAATCAACTATCCCCATGTATCCTCCTATCCTCCTCAAAGAATCGGTCCAAATCCAGACGCAGCTCAGGGTTAACCTAATCCCAATCCTCAACCTTCCAACTGCTATCATGCTCAGAGGCCCATTTAGCCAAACAGTCAGCAGCACAATTCCACTCCCTCAGGATGTGAACAAAGGAAACCTCCTCCATCCGAAAACTAACCCGGAGAATCTGTTGAACCACCAAAGCCAACTGCCAATTTATATCAGATATCTTCTGCTCATTCAACAGATTAATCAAGATCTGTGAATCAGCTTCACATATAACCTTCTGCCATCTCAAAGCAAGGGCCCTCTCAATAGCATAAAGAATCGCTAGACCCTCCATGAGGTTAATAGTCTTCACCCCCTCATGAATAGAGAATAGAAAAATCACCGACCCAGCTGAGTCCTTGCCAACTCCACCAATCCCAGCAGGCCCCGGATTTCCCCTAGAAGATCCATCTGTATTGAGCTTTAAAAATCCATTTGGAGGAGGTAACCATCTTCCAACCCGTTGAACTCTCTTTTTCCAGAGCCTATAGTTCCTGGAGCTGACAAAAGAGGAATGAATTTCCTGGAGACCCAGTCTGTCCTCCAACTCAGCATCACCTCTCTCCAGGGGGAAAACCACATCACACTTAGCCAACACTGACTCCTGCACCATTCCTAATATACACAACCACACTTGTTGACCCACCATCTTCTAATCACAAAAAATTCAGCGGTTCTGCTCTAGCCAAATCTGCCAAAGCAGAAAGGTAGGGCCCACATACCAGATATCCTGCAAAAAGGAAGCCATAGAGGGTGGTCTTCCCATACTAACCCAGAATTCAACCAGAGAACAAGCATGAATACAAGGAAGCTTCCACACCTCCCACCACCAATGCCAAAGTTGCACAACAAAGGGGCAATAGAAGAACAAATGTGAAGAATCCTCTTCCGCACATCCACACAAGACACAAATCGAAGGACCCAGGAAACCCTGTTTACGAATGTTATCCTAGGTCAAGCACCTATTCCACGCCACAATCCAAACAAAACAGTTGCATTTTGGCCACGAGAGCTTATTCCACACCCTTTTCCACCAATGAACCTCCACCCCAGTCAACTTTTGAGCCAAAAGCACCTGATAACTAGAAGCCACAGAATAAACCCCCTTAGGATTATGGGTCTAAGCAAGAATATCCTCTTCCAGAAGAGAACTACAACTCCTATTGCAAAGGATCTTGTGAAACTCAGCACATTCTTTCACAAGTCCCAAATCTGGCCACTCCACAGGATCCTTCCACCGAGCCACCTCCAACTGACCAGAAGAAGCGACAGACTTGAAGTCACTCACCCTAGACCAGCCAGCCACGAGAAATCTCTGGCACAAAGGAAGCAGGTTGGGGAACTGAGAAGTCAATGGAGGGAATCCATCCCAAGAATCCGACCAGAAAATAGCATTAGTGCCCCTTCTGCAAATCCAAAATAAACTGTCCTTGATGAGCTTCGCACCCTTTTGAAGAGTATTCCAAATCACCGATCCTTTCCCTTCAAGAGGGTAACGAGGGAGATCATGTCGAGGAATCCCTGGGAAATACTTATGAGATAAAATTTTGGTCCACAACCGATCCTGCTCCACACACCATCTCCAGAATAGCTTAGTAGCCACAGCCACTCCGGACAATGCAGATTGGCGAAGACCAAGACCACCAAATTGCGTTGGGCTACACACAACATCCCACCTAACCAGGCTCCACTTGGAAGATGATAAACTTCCCGCCCATAAGAACTGCCTTTCAAGGGAATCCAACTCCCTAAGAAAACCCATTGGAGCCACCTGAAGCATACAACGGTAGGTTGGGAGAGCCTGCACCACTGACTTGAGAAGTTGAACCCACCCAGCAAAAGACAACCATCTATGGGTCCAATGATTAACTTTTACACGGAGCTTATCAATAATATTCTGCCAAGAACCCTTGGGGAGTCGGCGAACAGAAATTGGTATACCCAGATAAGTCAAAGGGAGAACCCCAATTTGAAACCTTAAGATATTAGCAATTCTTCTTTGAATGGGGGCTGACGTATTGAAGAAGAAGATGGATGATTTCTCCTCATTAATCAATTGCCCTGAAGCATCTAGATAAATGTCCAGCACATGCCTCAAATTGGTAGCTTCTCGAACAGTGGCCAACCCCATCAAGGCAGTATCATCAACAAACTATAAGTGAGATTGAGGGGGAAAATCTCTGCCCCATCGCCAACCCTGAATGATGCCAAGCTCCACATTTCTTTTCAACAAACATCCAAGACCTTCCACAAGAAGCAGAAAAAGATATGGAGAAAGAGGATCCCCTTGGCACAAACCTCTAGAAGCACCAAAAAGTTCAGAATGATCTCCATTTATCAGGACTGAGAAGGAAACCGACGTGACACAGCTCATGACCCATTGGATCCACTCCTCATCAAAGCCAAAAGAACCAAGGATCTTCCGCAAGAAAGACCATCTAACCCTATCATAAGCCTTTGCCATATCCAGCTTAATGAACATAGCCTTCTCATGGGAGCTGTCCATGGAATGGATGGTCTCCGTAGCAATGACAACCCCATCAAGAATTTGAAGGCCCGCCACAAAACCACTATGGTCCTCCAAAATCAGCACTTTAAGCCACTTCTTCAACCTCTCAGCCATTAACTTGGATATGATTTTATAAGCCACATTGCATAGAGAGATAGGTCGAAATTGAGATAACCTATCAGCCCCTTCACACTTGGGGATGAGAGCAAGGAAGGTGGAATTCAGGGCACGAAACATTTTCTTATTCCTCTGGGACTCATGAACAACTGCCAGAAGATCCAACTAAATGATATCCCAGAATTCTTGAAAAAACTCAATCGGGAAACCATCAGGGCCAGGAGCTTTACCCCTCTTCATTTGAAACACAATCCCCTCCAGCTCATCAAGAGAGATCTTTTTCATCAGATACTCATTTGCCTCCCTGGAGACCAATTGAGGAATACAAGAAAGAACCTATGCTTCCTCAATAGAGCTCCCCCATGAATCCTCCCTAAATAAAGCAGCAAAATACTAAGAAGCCTTAGCAGAGATTTCTTGAAACAAGGCAAGACAATCCCCCCTATCATTCACCAAAGCAGAAATGGAATTACCATGCCTCCTAGCCTTCATAGAGTTGAAGAAGAAAGCAGAGTTTTTATCACCCTCCTGCAGCCATTCAACCCTGGCCTTTTGATTCCAATAGATTTCTTCCTGCAACTCCAATTCCTCAACCACTTTCAGAGTCCTAGCCTCTTCCCTCAGAATATCCTCAGAAGCCCCATTCTCACGAATCAACCACATAATATTATTCAATTCATCCTGTGCAGCAACCTTATCATGAAAGATATTACCAAAACAACTTTGATTCCACCTCTTAAGCTGATATTTGACAAACTGAAGAAGCTTGGAAAAAGTGTACATTGCCATACCAAAAACAGGTCTTCCAATCCTCCACCACACAGCCACCTGGTCACGAAGAGTAGAATCTTGTAACCACATAAGCTGGAACTTAAAGGAGGGAGAATGAGGCACCTGGGCAAAAATAATATTAAGCTTTATGGGCCAGTGATCAGAACCTCTCCAATCTAGAATTTCAGATCTAATAGACCACAAGTCTCCAACCTAATAACAGGAAACCAAGAATCAATCAAGCCTCTTGGCAACACAACTCTCACCAATTCTCCTATTATTCCAAGTGAAACAACCATTACTGGGCTGAATATCAATAAGATTTAAATTTGAAATGCTATCCCTGAATAACAGAGCAGAAGGCTCCAATCTAGCAATACCACCTCTTTTCTCAGACAACTCCACAATAGCATTAAAATCTCCAGCCATAATCCATTGATGGAAAGGAGCTAAGCTACAAACAAAACGAAGATGGGACCAAAGAAGTTGTTTACCCTGAAACTCAACAGGTGCATACACATTAGAGAGGAGAACACACTCACCAGTCTCAAAACAAGAGGCAACCAAGGACATAGAGGATCTAGAGGATGTCCACCAAAGAGGGCAAATCTTCTGAGGGTTCCAAAAGCAAGCCACCTCCCCGGAAGCACCAAGAGCCCCCACACACTGGCATTCACCATATTTCCATAGCTTAGGTGCCATGTCCAACATGTTATCCACATATAATTTAGTCTCCTGGAGAAAAAGAACATCCGGAGAATGATTCCTAACCAAATCACGAACAACTTTTTGTCAAGGGCCACTATTCAAGCCCCTTACATTCCATGAGAGAACAATCATTTTTGGGGGCATGAAAAATGAAAATCCAGAGTCTTGACTGAACCTGACTCCACCAAAGTTTCTCCAGCTAATTTAATCTTATCCATATCCTTTTTCCTTCCTAGCTTGGAGGTCCTCTCCCCAACCCCTTTCTTTAGAGTGGTGTAGATATTATGATGATGTGGAATATTCTAGAATTTTTTGGAGTGTTGCTATGTGGTCCATGTGGTGTTTTTGGATTTGGAGAGGCATGTATGTGGTTGCTTGTTAGTGTTAGTATAGGTTTGGCCAACTTGTGTGTTAGCGCTAACTACAAGGTTGTTTATTAATTTTGGAAGTTTGGTGATGTGTGTTAGTGTATGTTTGGGTCCTATTTAACCCTTGGTGAGATTTTCCTTCACTTCTTTCCACCACAAAAGTGTTTGGCATTGACCTATTTTGGTGTTACACATTTGAGGTGCATATGTTTCATTAAGGCCAACCTAATTAAGGTTGTTTAGTTCATGGATTGTATAAAATCAAAGTGAATTGTTAGAGATTTTGTAAGGTGTGTGAATGATGTGAATGTGATCAAGTGTGGTGATTTGAGTGCAAGTTTAAATTCCTATGACTTCAGATGCAAAGAGCATAAGGTGTCTAGATTTCTAGTGTGCTTGGAGTTGTTGGAGGTAGTGATCCAAAGGTTGTGAATGGCATAGAGTTGTAGTGGTGGATTTTTTCTATTTCTTTAAGACAGTAAATCTCTCTATAACAATTTTCTTATTTCTTCCTTATTTTGGACAGTGAGCCTTTCTTATTTTCTAGGCATTGAGCCCTCCAACAGTGATCCTATTATATTTAGTGTTGTTATTCATATATATGTGAGCTAGTCTTTGCCATGGTTTTTCCCTACTTAGGTTTTTCCACTTAAATCTAGTGTTCTCTTGTGTATAGCTGTGTTTGTATTGTTGTTTCACATGTTTACATTCTGCTAATGCTTAATGAGGGTTTAAAGTTTGATAAGGGTTTAAAATTTAATAAGGGATTGGATGTTTTAATGTACAACTGATTCACCCCCCTCTTAGTTTTCTTGTGCATCTAACAAAAAAGTTAGAACAAAGGCACGACTTTGTAGAATGGAGGTAATAAAAGTTGAAACATAGGTGTGTATGAATAGAACAAAAATGTGCTTTTGCATAAATCCTAGATCTTAAAGTAAAATCGATGACTAATCCTAATTTATACAAAATAAAATGTTAAGAAAATATAAAACACACACAGAAAACATATTAGAAAAAACCTACAAGTAGAATGTTAAAAAAATGTAGAAATGAATAGAGAAAACCCAATGGTTCGCACTAAAAATAGATTAAAAATTAATCAGAACGCAAGTGTGGTTTTGTGTAGCATAGGCACAATTCCTCATAACATATCTGCAAAAGGTTGAAACATAGACACATTTTCTCATAACATAGGCACCAAAAGTCAAAATGCAAGCGCGAGGAGTCACAACAGAAGGATGGTGAGATATAATAGAGGCGATGAAAGTCACAACATAAGCGTAAATCTACCAAATGAAACATGTGTTTCAAATCAATTATTAACAATCAAGAGAACTTTGGTCCAATTTTAGTGTTTCAACTTCACTATCTTCTCTTATAATATGTTGACAATTATTACATTATCTGGTTCAACATTATTGGTTTAATGTGATTTTTTAATTACACATATTTTTGATAATTGAATCATGTTAATAGGCATTAATATTTAATTAGATGTGGTTATATGATATTATATTATGCATTTTTCCACATTGGTTTATATCTTATGCTTTGACTATCTTTGTATTAACTAGATACAATTGACATTTTAACTAAGTGTGTAGACATATATTCAACCAATGGTGATTAATTTAGAGATGATTGATATGGGTGAACACGTGTACATTTTTATCCTATCTCACTTAGTTTCTAAGTTAGGAGATGTATCTTGTTTAAACCTATAATCCATTTATTTGAGTCAATTATAATTATATATTCTCATCTTTTGTTTAAGCCTTTAGAGTTTTTGAGTTCTTTGTGTGAGATTGATTAAATCTTGTATGTGTTTATTTGTGCATGATTTTTGGAAATGCCAAGAAGTTCTTCAAATTTTCTATAATGAAATTTGAGTTAAAAAAAAAAAATTAATAATCAAATGTCTTATGATAAATATTTATGATTAAAAAATGATATATTTATATTGTTGAAGGAAAATATAAAATATTGTATGTATTATTTAAAAAAATTATAATATCTATAAAAAATAATCCATATAAATGAGGAAATGGATTTTTATTCAAAGAGGAAAATAGTGTATTCTTTTTAAATATTTTCTTGCATCCTATTGCCTTTGAAAAGAGAACTAAACTAATTCAAACCCTTGTATTTGATAATGGAAAAGAGATACTTTTATTTTCAAAGAAATTGCAAAAATATTTGTGTGTACATCTTTGTGAGGAATTCTTCCACTTGTTGGTTACATCATTTAACTTAAGGTATTTTTCATTTTCATTGAATTATGAATTTAATTGTAAAGAAAATGATGATTTATTGTTTCATTATTGTATGTGAATGCATAAGAAACATGTAACTATTTTGTATGAGGGAAAAGAGATGTTTATGATGTTGATTTCATTTTTAATGTGGAAAAATTTGAATTATAAAAATAACATCAATATGCCCCTTGATGTTTGCAAAATTATAGTAGATTTGTTGTGATTGCAAAAGAGGACTCCCCTTCTAATTAAGAGATAAAAGGGAACTTTATTTTTTTAATTGGATAAATGTTCATTTTTGGTAAAAAAACAAAAGTTCCATTAATGGTGAACCTCAAAATTGTATGGTTCTTCATAAATTTTCTAAAAATTGTCAATTTTTTAGAAATTATTATTTTGTTTGGTCATTTTATTTTGTAGAGTGATATCCATTTTCATGGAAATTAAATGGTTTGTGAATTAATGATGTGTCATTTTTATCATAAGGATATTTTAAGTATTTTGGCAACCTTGGTGTTTTAGAATTGAGGACTAGAATATGAATGAAGTGGCCTCCCCCTACTCATATAGTTGAAATAAAATGAATATTTATGGCACATGAGAGCTTAAACTTAACAATCAAAATGATTAGGGTTTAAAATATGAAATTAATGTAATAAAGATCAATTATAATATATCACTAAGCTTCCTTGTGGGTTCAAGGAACTATTGAGGAATATTATTCCAATACTTTTATGATTGATGGAATTATTTTTTGGAATCCATTATTATTGATAGGATAATTATTTTCAACTCCACTTGGTCTATAGTACTCTATTGATGAGACTTCATAGTCGTAGGTCTAATAACCTCTTCCT
>VDFB02083345.1:0-22937 GCA_007258455.2 Sequoia sempervirens
TTTTAAGGTTTCAATTGAAGATTTTAGGGTTTAAAAATAGTTGTTTAGGGTTTCAATTAAATATTTTATAGTTTCAAAATAGTTTTTTAGGGTTTCAATTAAATATTTTAGGGTTTCAAAATAGTTTTTTAGGATTTCAAAATAACTATTTAGGGTTTCAATTAAACATTTTAATGCTAAAAAAACCATATAATATTTTACTATATCAAGATCAATTGAAAAATCAATGATTTGGTATTGAAAACCTATAAAATAACAAAATTCCAAATGGATGGGTGTAAGAAACCTTCATTTGAATCGATGTGGTGGTTTGATTGAAAATTATTACTTCTAAACTCGTGATTTACCACCATTGATATTGACAAGATCCCTATTGAAGTCAACCCGAGAGCATTATATGAACCGTGATACCTAGATAGTGAAAGCAAAATGACTTTCAAAAAGTCATTTCATTATTTTTACTTCTTTTTTATATTAAAAGAAGACCTTTGTTCAAAGGTCACCTTCAAACAAAGGTAATATTTAAATATTTTTTTAATGGTGGAAAGATGCCTTCAAACGAAGGTTACCTTTGTTTGAAAGTGCTTCTTGCACTAACTTTGAACAAAGGTACCTTCATTTAAAGGAAAACCTTCATTCAAAGGTGCTTGGATTATTTGAGCACCCAACACTTTCAAAAAATTTATGGCACACAATTGGGACTCACCATTATGATTTCACCCAAAATTTTATTTCAATGGCTCTCTTACAAATAATCTAGAATTGGGTGCCTTCATTTCCACTTTGTTCATAGAGTATACGAGGATAAATGCTTCAAATAGATCTAAGCATGCTATGCATGTGTGAGAAATATTTAAAGAAAGAAGTAAGGAAAAGTACAAGGATAAATATAAGTCCAAGGGAGGGTCTAAATTTTTTAGTAAGTGTAGATTGAGTTATTGGAATTGTGGCAAATGAGGGCATCTCAAAAAGGAATATCAGAATAATAAAAATAATAATGTTTATTCCTCTACAAATAAATCCCCTAGTGATGAAGCTACTAATTCTTATATTATTTCTACTAGCATGACTTCTAATGACTCTTCTTTGATATATTCATGTGCATCCCACCATGTGACTCCTCATAAGTCATGATAAATGCATGTGCATAATCTTGAGAAGATATTTTAGAGTTATCATTTAAATCATTTTCCTATTTTTATTTTTCCTATTTTCAATTTATATTAAAGTGTCCAATATTGTTGTAGTTCCTATTGGGATAAGATGTCTTGGCCTTGTAATCGTTATATTCATGTTAAATATTTTGTGTGTATTTATATTTCATAGTTAGTTCATTTAGTCTCTCTTACCTATTAGGGAACTAAATCTTAACTCTACCATATATCCAGCTATACTCAAATGAGATTCATCACTAGGGTATATCTTACCATCATCATATTATTCATACTTTTAAAACCACCCTTCATGGGAAGTCATATGGAAGGAAGCACCAAAGTCTATTAGTCATGGACCTTTCAATACATGAGTTACCAAGGTCATGAAAAAAATATCTACACCATATTGAGAAGAATTTTTAGACTTTTCATCTTCATTTTTAGTTTATTTTTCTCCTATTTTCAACTTATGCAAAAGTGTCTAGTCAAGTTCTATAGTTCCAACACTTAGCCTTGGACATTATAGGAGATTTAGATCTCTCATGAGATTTATCTACATTTTAAAATTCTTTTTTCTTCTTCTTTATTTTATCTTTCATTCTTCTATGAATAGATAGGTCCTACTTAGTAGGTTCAAAATATTTTTGTTACATGTCCTTCGAGATTAAAGCAAACACTACCTCATCCATTTTGACCTTTAAGGTAGTGATCTCAATTTCCATCACTAAGTGATACAACAAGTCTAGAAAATACCCCTATCTCAAGCACCCAATGAATAGGAGAAGCAATAAATGAAACCATAAAATCAAAATTAGGAAACCATGAGTTAGAACCATGCAAAATGGGGCACCCTAATCTCTATTCAAAATCTAGTACTTAAATACCACAATAGGTCCAAAGGCTCAAAAAAAAACATTCCTTACATATATCAAAAGCTTATCATAATCCACTTACCAACTTGGTGCTCTATTTTGGCTCCATTATCTCTAATAAAAAATATCTTACATGGTGTATCCTAACATACATCTCAAGTTGATCAACAAGTATAACTTCCTCTTATAGTTCTCTTACATATCATTGATGCTCTTACATTTTTTATGTAGGAGACCCAACTTTTAGAGGCCATAAATTTTAATATGGTAATTCAATTTTAGAGCTTGTTTTGATCTTCTTAAAACTAGAATGCAAAGGTTGAGAAACATTTCCTAACACTAATATTTTCCTATCTAACCACATGCATAAATTCACCTTAGAAAATATTAGAATTTTTAAAATTATTTAATGGGGTTAAATTGAACCCCCTAATACATGAGTCAATCAAAGCTTGCATTTGTATTCATGAGTTTTACTTCATGTTATTGGCCCTAGAGTGAGACACACTATTATGTGTTGAGACCCTCATGCAAGTATACATCTAATATTTCATTTACTCTATTTGTTATGTATCACACAATCCTATGCTAGAATGAAGATCACACATTCTATTAAGCATAATTTTTGAGTAATGCAAGGAGCTTGAAAAATATTTTTTTATATGAAATTTTATAGATCAAATACCTAAATCATAGGTTCTTGATGCTTTAAAATAATTATTTGAAGCGTATTTATCATGTATAAGGAAAATTTTACAAGTGTCACATGCCATAAGGATTCAATACAAATTTATAGAAGATATAATATCAATTTTCCAAATGATATATAGCAAAAATTACACTTGATATTACCACAACACATTCATGAGTTTAAAATAATTACTATTGAAGCATAATGATGTAGGAGCATCCTAGGAAAACGAGCTATCCAATGTCAACCAAAAAAATGATTTTATTTATTTTTTGTGTTTTGTTTTCTTTTTCATGTTGTTGGTGAATAAGTTAAAATCGCAAGCCAACATTTAATAAATAATTTGGTTCTAGCTTGTTGGCAAGTTGATTATGCAAATTAATATTTGATGTTTGGCCTTAAGCTTTCTTAGGTGTTGGAATTGGAGGATGAAGAGAGAGAATAAAATAAATAAATTCTTCATTTTCCTTGTCAATTTCTCTTCTTCCAATCTTGGGTGTTGGGAATTGAGGAGTCTTTTGTAACCATTCTTGGTGAATGTGGCAGCTAAAAGATCATGGTGTGGGATTTTGGGAATGCTTTTCTTCATTCATGGTTGTGAAATCCAGAGGTATTGTTGCAGCTAGAAGTGTTTACATATATGTTGAATAACAAATTGGAGAGAGATCTTCAACAGAGTGGAGTTTTGCAAGCAAGATTTTTATGGAGAAGACTATAGATGTGGTGATTGGTTTGCTTAGATTTTACTTATTGTAGCTTGCTGATTTAAATCTAATATAAATCAGCTTTTTTTGTGGTTTACATTAGCCATAAGGCTATATAACATTGTAATTCCAGTTTTATTGGTAATTTGCAAGTTGCAAGGAAGTTTGAAATAAATTGTGAAGTCCAATTTTTATTCTTGATATTTTGCAGTTCAAGCCTTGTGTATGATTTTTAATTAATTAATTTGTTTGTCAAGATTTTGTAAGAAAGGACCTATGTTGGGATTTGCATCACATAACTTTAAATAAAGACTAATGAGGCTCACTCAAATCTTCAACATTGAGAATATGATTTGAAGGACCACTATGATAAACACATAATTTTGCATTCATATTATCATCCATTTACTCATTAATAAATGAGTTAGTTGCCTTATTTCAAATATTTCACAACAATACTATTAGATATAAGCAAGCTACTATTGTAGAAGAGACTATACTATCTTCTTCATTGAGATATTTAAGAAAGAAAATGTTACCTTAAGAGCATCAAGTTTACCAAATGCCTAAGCATAATTAATCATGTAACAAAAGAGACTTACCATATTCTAAGTAATAAGAAAAGCAAACTTCTCTAATTAATGAAGATTATGATGTGAGAGGAGGATAAATTAAATCACCAAAAATAATTATAGATCCTAGACTTTTGAATTGACTGTATCTAATATAAAATAATGATTAATAATTATTTTTTGATATTTAGTTTAACAATTAAATGTATATAATTCATTTATTGTCTTTTAATAGTATTGTTGTGAATATTAAATGGTACCTAACTTCAAAGTCTCTATTTTCTGAATAGAATATTTATAAAATGAAATTTTTAATGTTGACAATATTGAGCAATGTTAAACTTTAGAATAAATATCTGAAATTTTTATTTTTAAATATAATGTTATTAAAATATAATTTTTAATGTCAATATTATTAGTAGAAAAATCTTAAATACATCTATTTAAAAAAAATCATGAGATATCAATTTGGACCAATTTTATTTATTTAAAAGTTATTTTATTTTACTTTACAATTATTTTATTTATTACATAGATGGAGATAAATTTTATGCATTGCTTATTTTGGAAATATTATGGTTATTATTAAATATTAATATTTTAACATATTGATTATCAAATTTAAAATAAAAGATAAGAATTTTTGTTAACATACTTGAATATCATTACATTCCATTCCTTATTACCATTATAATTAATTACATGACATCAAACTTTAAAATTAATATTTAATTATAAATTAATCTATTTTTAATAGGTAAAATTTTTCTTATTTAAGAAAGATCTGAGGCACACAGTTAAAGCAAGTAAAAGAGGATGGACAGGTGAAGGATTAGAGTTCAAATTGTTACCAAATCCAAGTTTTTATTTCCCTTGAGTTGAAGGCCTAAGCAGAGATGGCCCACAATTCAAATAATTATATGCCTAACCTGAACCCTAGGATAGCCATGTGTTTGCTGTCCTCCTAAAGATTTCACTCAATTCTGACAAAGACTTGGCCGACCCAACAAAAAGATTAGCTTAAGCATTGATAGAACTTCTACTCATTGACTTTGAGCGAACACTCAGGCCTTTTAAGCCCATCATCTGATTTGATGGAGTACTTGATAGTTCACCTAATAAGGAGCACAGCAGATTAATGGTGAGGAGGAGCAGATCATAGCAGCTGATTTATCATGGGGAGATCTCCTTGCTGTGAAAAAGCCCACACCAACAAAGGAGCATGGAGTAAACAAGAGGATGAAACTCTCATTGCATATATCCAGGCCCATGGTGAAGGATGTTGGAGAACTCTTCCAAAGGCAGCAGGTTTATAAATGCCACACTCCATTTTCTTTACAGACCTTTAAACTTCTGCAATCTATGTTGTTAGAAACAAGTTTCTGAATATCAAGTGTTAGTTGTTTTTGGATTGAAACTGTGTAAAATTTTTATATCAACATTTCGAATCATATTCCATGATCCATCATCAGAATGATATGCAAACAAAAAGAGAAGGACGTTATGCTGTTAAGTTTCTGAATAACTTTGTACATGAAGAAAATCCTTGTTTTTATAAGGCTCTAAGCTTCTAATTTTTTTTCACCAAGGAAATGGATGTTTGTAACTGCCGAACTTATAACTGATTGATGTTTATTCTTCAGTTCTTCTGTTTAAGTCAAAGAATATCGATTATATGTACATAACACACACCAATTCTGTGTCAAAAGTGAAGAGACCATAAAATATGTCAGAAAAGATTTTTCTAAGCACTTAGAAAGAAAGTTTCTGTTAAAAAAACCTGTGTTTGAGGAAAAAGTAAACATATGTTTCTAGCAAATTTAATCTTCCACTGTCTAGGACATCTGGAGAAAAGTTTGTGAAGAAAACTGTGTATATGAGGAAGGAAATGGATGTTTCTAACAGTATAAGCTTTGATTTAAGATTGGTTTATTACCAGGGTATTGATTTGCAGTATTATTCTGGATTCAAAGGAAAAATATTATGAAAAATCTGTGTTTCTAAGGACTAAGTGTCCATAATCGATGTCTGTATTGAAGATGGCTTTTGTGGGGCCACTAAGTTTCATGGTAAGGCAGGCTTCTACCATTATTGCTTAAGAGCTGATTGAGTAATGTATGAATTTGTTCTTTCTGTTTCTTTTTTCATTTTTGGCAGGTTTGCAGCGCTGTGGGAAGAGTTGCAGGCTTCGATGGATAAATTATCTTCGCCCTGATCTTAAACGGGGCAATTTTACTCCAGAAGAAGACGAGCTCATTATAAAGCTCCATTCTATTCTGGGTAACAAGTGAGTAATCTGTCATTGTCTCTCTTCACCACACCACAATTTTTTTTTTCTTTCCAAAAGAAATTTGTATCCATGATCAAAGTTTGTTTCAGAGCTACAGTTAAACCATCTGGTTTGGTTGAAATACAAAGTCGTTAAAAGTGAGTTCTTTCTGCAAAAGCCACATGATATTTAGTCCAGCAAATTTAGATAAAATTTTGTACATAACGACCTATTCTCTTAGGCTTAGGAAAAGTCTTATTTGACGTCAATGGCATGATATTTTACCCCGAACTATTCTCTTATGCTGAAAAACCAGCCATGTTCTATATACCTAACTTTGTCCAGTTTGTTATTGGGTATAGTTTGTTTGAGACTTAACTTGTCCTCATGTTATGACTGGTTGGTTGTCCTGGCTAAGTATATCCAATTTAGTTGGGTAACTACCCTAATAATAATTTTGTTGTACAAGGTTTAGGAATTAGAGCTTCTTGATTCAGTCGTGTTACTTGTCTGTGTTTTTATGGATTTAAGAGTTTGAGCAACCATTAATGGGGATTGCTCTTCCAATCTAGTTTACACGTAACAGATATCAAGATATTGAATGTAACTTGAACCCGGGCCATCATGGTGACAATCTTTTGTTCTTTTAATGGTGCAGGTGGTCCTTAATTGCAGGGAAACTACCAGGAAGAACAGATAATGAGATAAAGAACTACTGGAACACACATATAAAGAAGAAGCTGTTAGAGAAGGGAATGGATCCTTATACCCATTGCCCCATTGTCACATCTGCATCAAACTCCTCTTCCTCCAATGATAACACTCCATGTCATTTAAACAAACCCAGCAGGCTGCATGCAGCAGCAGACACATTTACTGATTTTTTCCAGCAGCAGGCCAGTTCCTCTTCAATAGTTTCCAGCTATCCTACAGCACTACTAGATGATGATAATGTCAATCTTGAACTGTCGATTACATTACCATCCCTCAGTACAGCCCAAGGCAGTGGTAATGCAGCCTCGGTTTCTTCATTAACCTTCAATTCTTTTAATGATGAAATCTTCTACAGTGGAGAGGCAACATCATCAAATGGCAGTTTTACAAAGCAAGAGTCTGTTTGCTGTCACATTGGGCTGCACACTATTGGTGGAAGTTGCTGCTGCTATTCTGGTTAGTGTGAAAGATTTATGAATCCATATGGCCTTGGTACATGCTAAATACCCCATTAGCATACCAGTGTACACATAGATTTTGGCATCTGTTTGTAAAAAGAGGGGTACTAGTGTAGAAAGGGTCCAATTAATCTTTAAAATAAAGGGGTATTGCTCACAAACCTATCAGACCTTGTGCCTTGGAAACCTGCTATGAAGTAGCCCCATGGAAAGATGGACCAACTTTTTTGTAGTAAGTAAATTCAACTTTCACCCACCATCTCCAACTATCAAGCTTAAAACATGTGGAGTGTGTCCATATTTTGATGGAAATCTTTTGTTTTTTCAATGTATCTTATTGTGATGTGCAGAGATTATGAAAGTTTGTGATATGAGACTTGCTTATTATATGCATTGTTTTTCTCCTCTCTTAAAGGAATCTGCTTAAGAATACAAAGGAATTGTTGCCACTTCCACCAATTAAAGTAGAAGAAAAGATATCTGAACTAAGGAAAATTTAAAAAACATGTGAACAGTGACAGCCAAAATAATTAAGAAAAGGTAAAATATGTAGAATATCCAGGCCAGAAGGTTTAATACTCATTTTCTCTGTGTGTCAGGCATGGAAATCTTAGCATCGAGATAATTGTAATTCCTTACTAAATTTGATAATCTGATTAGTTGGAACATTAGAATATATAACTTATTAGGTGAACGATGCCATTTTTCTTTAATAAATATTGGATAACATCTCTATCTTTCCTGCATTATTTTTCAAAGGATTGGGAGGTACATAAAAGGTCCATGCACGTGAAGATTTGAATAGCTGCTTCAATTTTTATGAATGTACACATGTTAGATATGTGCCACAAATATTTAGGTGGAATATACTTTGTTTGGATGGGTACAAAAGGTTGGTACCAGCTATAAACATTTTATTAAACTTTCCTTCCAAATATGGCTTTCATTTATTAGGGGAGTGAATACTTTACATAGGTTGGACTCATTTAACAAATCATGGAAATGCTTTTTAAAAGTTATCATGGCCTGATCGTTTTTGTTTTTCTTTTCAAATTTGACCTTTAAAAATATATTATGATTTTAATTTAATTCTATGTTTATTTCTTTGGTTTTTTTCAAATTATAACAATAAAATCTATATTAATATTTTAACATTGTTTTTTATTATTATAATTTTTTTTTTCTATTTTATTTAAATTAGTTCATTTTTATTGTAAAATGACATAATCTTTTAAAAATAAGAAAAAAACAAACTTAACTAAAAAAACATTCTTATTAATTGGAAAATAAAAAATCTTTAAACTTTTAAAATAAAATCATAACAAAAAATTATATAAAATAATCATCTAATAATTATCTTATAAAACCAAATAAATGAACAAAATCATTTTACATTATTATTATTTCATTTAAAACTATCTCAGGAGAGAGTTTACAACCCAAAATTTCAATTCAAATATTTTATTTTAAAAGGCAAATTGGAATATCAAATCCTCCATTTGAGGATAAGAGCAAGTACCAACCATTGTCCCACTTATATTCGATTACATTTCAGATCTATTGGGGGTGGCCAGACCATATAAAGAAGTAGACCTACTCGTCATCTCACATAATTGAGCATATATATAATGCTCAGCAAATTTATGGTGTTTATTATCTGTAAAGAGTATATATCAGCATGTTTATTATGACACTTTTAGATCCTGTCATAAGATAGAAAAAAAGCAACCTTTTCTCTTTTAAAAGTTGTTTTTTCTTAAAATGAGTTTTCTTTTTATAATTTGTAACAAAAGTATTTTATATAAATTTAGGTTTAATTTAATAATATAAGTAATTAATTTAAATTAATTATAGTTGAAGGTGATTGTTGTTATAGATGCATAATTGATCTACATGAATGTGGAATTGATCTTTTATATGAAAGTGATCCTATAACTCACAATAATTATCTAGTATTTTGAAGATTGTTGCAACATGTTCACCTTGATTTTTCAAAATTGAATTTTTGTAAGGATTGGCAATGTTTGTAAATACCTATAGGAATTTGTTAAATTGCAAGGGTCAAGTTCTCTTTATTTAAATCTTTGGATGGGTTGGCTTTATAACCTTAAGTGAAGATTCAAAGATAACGAGCAAGTTTACAATGGGCCTAGGATGAAGTGATCTAATAATGATACTATGGTGCTCTCATAAATGCACTATCAATCAAAACATGTTACTTTCAATAACTCTTAGATGAACATAAATTATTTTAAATAAATGAGATAATTTCTTTAAATACAACAACCAAGCACACAAATCCACATACCATGCATTAAATTGAATCAAAATAGCTGGTGAAATAGTTACCCAAACAAGAAATTTGATTGTTTAATTTTAAAAATGAAGACTTTAGATCCATGGCCATGGAACTTAGGTCAATTTCTCACCCACAATTGATCTTGGGTGATGATTTATAAATTTGAAGATCAAGGATACAAATCTAAACATTAGTAGTGAGAAATATTGAAATACGAAGCAAATTTATACAAAAATATATTTATAATTATTTATTACATCTAAAACACTCTAATCGAAATATATTTAAAAAATAAAAAAATGATAGATATGCAATTTTTACCATTACAATAAATTTAAAATAAATCACTCAATATAATCTAAAATTAATGTTTATATACAAAGTTTAAATCATCAAGTTAATGATTTTGTGTAATTTTTAACTAGAAACTTAAATAATATTTATTATTAAAAAAATTGATCATAAAATTTTTCTTATTAAAAATAATAAAATAATATTTTTATTAAATTTGTAAATGTAATATAATATTAGTTATGAGGTAAATGTGTTATTTTTAAATATATAATCAAATTAGAAAAGTATTTAAAGTTAATTTTGTATAATATTTTAAAATTTGAATAATAGATTATAGCATATGTTTTCGTTAAAATATTATATTATTGTAAAGGAAAAATCACATCTTTTACCCTTTTATTTCTATGTTTTAAAGACTTCTTTGTACATATTTTTATATTTTAAAGAGACTCTTTTAGACTTAACCACTTTGTATACATGTTTATGTTATAAAGTGGCTCTAGGTCTTAAAAGATCTATCAAGTTATTTTATTAGAATCGTGCATTTAAAAAATGTCATTATAGTTCAATTGAATAATTGAAAGAAATAAGTAAGGCTAACTAAAGAATATTATCTAAAATATATTAATTCTCATTCAAAAATTCAATCACACATCTCCATTTTGGTTTACATTTTACATAATTTATATTAGGAAATCAAAATTCAAATTGTTTATTTCTAGGTTAGATAAATCCTAAGGGCATAAAAATTATTATGAAAGTTTCATATTTCCCTCCATATATAGCAAGGTTCCAAAGGTACTTCTTAACACCGCCTAATTTTTCTAATAGAAATATTACCCACAAATATTCTCTATAAGTATTAAAGGTCAAATTTCATGGATGATGGAATCATTCTACCTAGGACAAAATTATATCACCTAGACCAAACCACAAAAGATTGTGATTGTCCCAACTTCTAAAATTTCAAGGTTCATTTGTGTTAGGAATTCAACACAATATTCAATTTTAGATTTCATATATTAGTTGTAGTGCATCGATTTAGAAGTAAAAGTGAACATGCATTGATTTCAAGGTAGCCTCTAATCCATGCCATTAATATTTTTAGAAGTGTGGATGGAATGAATGAAAACATGTGAAAGTAATGAAAAGCTATTATCAATTTATCATCAACTCACACTAGCATTGCATGAATGTATAAAAATTGATTCTTCATCATAGGAGTTTTGCACTTTTACTTTCATATTTTTGATGTAATAATATCGAGAACAAGGTTTTATTAAAGAATAAGGAAGTTCTACACTTTAATCTTAGCATAGCAAGCCCTCATAGGTGGTCATTGACACCACTTTGATGTGAAATTCATTGTCATCCACATGCAAATAATCACATGTGATAGCATCCTAATACAAAATAGAGAGTAGAGATAAGCCTATCATATAATTCATAATAACTTGATCTCATTCTAAAATATGAAATTTGATTGTTAAATGCATTGTAATCATATCTTTTTCATCATTAACAAATAAAAAATGAATAATTCTAACTTTTTAATTACTTTATTATGTTGAGAGATGTTCTATAATGATAGTAGCACACGAAGTCTCATGCTATGACCATGTACATTAAAATTAAAACACAACCAACATATATTTTAAAAAATAAAACTACAGCACATAAAAATAGCTAACATAATTGAATATATATATATATATATATATAACAAAGCAAATATATATTTTTTATTTTACTTTATCAGCAATAAAAATTAAATATTTATTATAAACTAAATAATTTTTATTTAATAGAAATGTCATTATTTATTTCTTAAATATAAGGACATTAAAATTGTTAATATGTACTAATGTTTACAAATTAAATTATTTATATATATAAAACCAAACAATTTTATTTATTTATTTTACTTTATCAACAATAAAATTTAGATATTTATTATAAACTAAATAAAAATTTTTAATAGAAAAGTCATTATTTATTTTTTAAATATAAAGACATCAAAATTGTTAATATGTAATGATGTTTACAAATGAAACTATTAAAAATAATATATAAATATATAATGAAAAGTAAAATTAAAAAATCTAAAAATAAAATAAAAAGTCACATAGAAATGTAAAATAACTCTTGGAATAAAATAAAATAAAGACTATAGATAAAATAAAATAATTCTTACCTAACAATTCTAATTTATATATTCATATATAAATATAATAAATAAAATAGTTTTAAAATAAAATAAAGTAAATCTTAAATAAATAAAATAATTCCATATTTCTTCAATTTTTAGATAAGTATATTACAAATATCTGTACTAATTCTCTATCAATCTCAACTTAATAACCATTTAAATATAACCATTAACTACTATATTATTTATTAAACCTTAAATATCTATATTTTTGGGAATATATACCGACCTTATTTTCCATACAATAACAAAATTGATGGGTAAACCTAAAATAAAATGTTCACAATAATAAGTACAATGTGACACCCCCAATTTTCGAATGCATCTCCATCCATAATTTTTTTTTTAAAAAAAACTTAAAAAACATAAACCAATACACCAAAAAAACAGAAAAAAACACGGCTAGACAATACATTTATGTGTAGTCACCAATTAAAAACCCTAAATACTTGTCCTATCATTATCATAGTGTTTGAGTATTATTAAGGGCAAAAGTGACAACATATCAAACATAACTGCAGAGAATCATTTCACCACACTTTCTTAATGGGGTCTCTTTGTGAATAGGATACTAATATTTATTTGAATAGGCATGCCAAATAATAGCCTACCAACTTCCTTTTAACAACATTATAATACACCTACACACTTTAGCACCTAAAAATGATATGCCTTTTAACCTTTGTGTTGTGTCTAAAGGACCCCCTAAGATGGACTGGTTTGTTTTTCATCGCTAGACTAAGAAAAAATATGAGTTTACAAGGACATCGAAAGAGATGGGCACCTCAAGGGCAGGTGGGTGATAACTAGATAACAAAATGTACATCCCTATGTTGGATTAGGTGGTTGATTACTAGAATCTCTTTTTTTAATCATTGGAAAAGATGCAAGGAATTGTTTTTTCCAAAGGATACCAGAAAGCAACATCTCACCAAACATTTTTATCTGCACATATCTTGTCTCCATGTTCTTTTAACCTGTCCATAAAATAATGCATAAAGTGGTGACATAGAGGGGAAGTTTTTAATAAAAATACATGTGATAATCCAACGACTAGGTTGACCTAATTACTTTTTAAGAAAGTTGGTGGGAGATATAGATTGAAAGTCCCCATGCATGAGAGCCCATCCATTATGTGTGAGAGTAGATGACATTTTTAAGTGTGTAGTTGTGACATGGTGCTTCTAGAATGTGTGTACCCACCACTCACACCAGATGGTGACTTTGTTGTATATACATCCAAATGGACTTTATTGATATTTATTGTGTATATATTCCATTGTCTTATGAATATACCCAACCATCTTCGTACCAAAACATCAGCCTTACATATGGGGCAGTTGGTTGTACTAATCACATGGTAAGTAAACAATGGGACAGGAAATTTTACGCCATTACCTATGCAGCTTTTTAGGAATTGCCCAACTACCAACGTATGATTAGGATTAAAATATTCTTAAATCATATTTAAATAATATATTTCACTTTATTAGCTTCATAACAAAAATTCGATTCACCTAACATAACAAAAGGAAAGGTGATATGTAACTCATAAATCAAGGCATGCTTTTTTGAAGATGAACGTTAAGGTCAATGTTTGTCATGGCAATAATAGTCTATTCAAGACTTGTCCTTCTCGACAATGATTTGCAAAATGACTCTGAGTGTTGCTTTAATGATGTGGTGGAGCCCACTAGGTTGTTTCTTAATGTATGTTCTTAGGAAATTGCCTCTTGTCTTTAATGGCCTTGTGTGTGTAGGTATGCAAACCCTAATCTCCTTCTCAAGATTACTCTAGCGTGGGCCCCACCTGACCCACCATAGAATTTTGTGGCCCATCTGAACACCATGATTTATGATTTATGAATGAAGGGAGATTTATAATTTAAAGAGGGCCACCAACTATATAATAACCACTAACATACAAGGCAGGTCGCCCTCAAAATACCATACAATCTTACTATTAGGAAAACACCACAATGATAATAATAGCAAGAAGTCATTCACCGAATATCATATTAGATTGCAACTAAGAAAGCACTAGAATAATTAAAACTACGAGGAGCTCCCCACCAAACATGGCATAAATAATAATTTTAAATGTAGTTAATTAGCAAATCATTAATTTAGACAATAAAGTTAGGTTATGTTATAGATTTAAAATAGTTGTGATATTTAAATAAGAGAGTAAGTGTATTTAACTTTAAAATTAATGTTGGATAAATAATGTTGTTGTTTCGGAATGGTTTGTCATTGTCATAAAATTGTTTATAATTTCATTTTGATAAATATCTTGGAGTCTAATCGACACAAAAATATTGTGGATTGATGTTAGACCCTACACAATCGATCTTAAATACTATGAACTTGACCCCAACATGTGGAATTGATCTAGAACATGCGGGAATGATCTAATAGATAGTGCTCTCCTAGAATTTGCTCAACTTTTCCTAGTTGATATTTGAGAATTCAAGGTGGTGCCTAGAGACACAATTGAGAAGCTTTCATTCTCAAAATATGAATGAGTTGTCTTATGTCAAACCTCCTAGTGGACTAAATTAATAGTGACGAGAAAGATTAAAAACAACATTCACAATATGGAAATGGCCTATGTGGTGGTACAAATTGGATTCCTTTATATCCCTTTAGAATTGATGCATGTTCTAGTTATTCTCCTTTGTTTATCCTTTCCATTATTTTAAGTGTACAATAAAAGCTCTTAAATACAATGTCATGACAACATTTTGAATGAAGTATGTGCTTGTTAGGCTACTAGGAAGGGGATAGATGATGGGTGAAAAAATTGTTGTAATTTTGATGATTTTAGGTTCTTTTCTACCCAACTTTACCTATTCAACCCATACCTCAATTTAACCCTTACCTCATATTTTTCTCACAAATAGCATTTGAAAATAAAAATATTTATTATGTTTAAATAACATAAACTAGGCTTTAGGGTAATTGATTTAGAAGTAATGATTTGTTTCCCCATGTTCTTGAATAATATGGATAAATGCAGGCACACAAAATATAATGAAAGTTACATTTTTCAAAAAAGAATGTTGTAGCTTCTTGTTCTATTTTACTTCTATAATCAATTTTGCAGTTTTGTGATGTCATGGCTATGGGTCAAGCATAATTGTTTAATATTGGGTTTACTATTATAACAATTAAATTTTAATTTGGTATCATGATAAAGAGTGGCCTTAGGCCAACTCTTTATCATTTTATCATTGTATTTTGGTTTCATGGAAAGTGGCCACAAAACAATAACTCTTCATATATTTTAGACAAATTTTTAATAGATTGTAAGCTATATAAGCTACAATATAGGTTATTCAAAAAGAGGAATGTATGCATTATTTTTAGAGACACTATAATATATCATATATTTTCACTATAATATATCATCTATTTTGATCCAAAAGAGTTTGCAGAAAAAAGTGTTATTCTACCATGTGGACCAAGAGGAGAGCCCACTCTAAGCATTGTAATCTTTTATTATTTATTCTTGAAGTTTAATTTTATGTAATTTCTCATAAATATAATTTGTAGGAAGTATAATTGTAAATTGTGACTATGCAAATTGATTTCAATAGATGAAATATGATCATAATAGTTTGTGATTTGTGTTGATTTATATAAGATGATGCTTTGATAAATAAGATAGCTAAAACACAAATAGATATATAATAACCACTAATAGCTTATTCTTTAGATATTTTTGTGTTTAGTTATTTGAAATAAATTATAAATTCATTTATAGTGCCTATAGAAGATTATCCCTATAGTAGACTATTCTTGTATGAGACAAATTATCTAACAAACTATTCTTGTAGTTGCATATAGTTCCCATAATAGATTTAAGATAATCATTAGGATAGGATTTTAGTCTCCATAATTATTTGTTAAACTAAGTTGTGTTTAATTCCACTCAATTTATTACCTATAGCCCTTAAGAAAATAACTACACCTTTTACAAGTTTATACCCTAGATTGACATATGATTGAACTAAATTCAAGATTTGAACACCAATCATATCAAATCATAAAGTTGAGCTTATAAGCCTTATTTTTATCCCAACATTTTTGGCACCATTGTTGGGGAAATGCATTAAAGGTTTGATAGCCTAGTACATTGAGTTAGGACCATTGTGTCAAGGAAATATTCTACACAATTGTCAGCCTTTCTTAGGTAATTACACATGATCTGTATTATTTTAAATCATATAGATGCATGAATCAAGTTAGAGATGATAAAGGAAATTTTATATTGAAAAGAAACCTATTTTGAGTAGTGTAAGTACATCAACATGAGGAAATCCTTCCCAGGTAATAAAACCTCAACTTGTTCCTAAATAGGTGGAAAATAAGCTAGGTAACCTTGATTTAGAAAAATGTGTTATTGAACCAATTCAAGTGACATTAGAATCCATATGAGAACACACAAATGATTAAATCTAAACTAATTTTTTTTATACTCACCCCAAATATCCCTAATCCATTAGAGATTAATTCATAATACCTTGAGTTATCAAGTGTACATCATATAGAGAGTATTTAAACCCATCGCTTCTAATTTTATGAAAATTCAAAGAATCCTATGAATTATGATGTGACAAATACCAAGAAACAAATAAGTGATAGTACAAGCTAGACTCTTCTTATTTTATTGTTCATTAGACACCTTGGGAATCTAAAACTATGGCCAATGCAAATAGAGATAACAATGAAGCCAAAAATTATGTGGCTAATAATGAGCCAATAACATTTAAGTTTCCTATTAATACATGATAAAGATCCAATAAAAAATATATCTCATTCTACCTTACAAATTTTATAGGACTTTATATTGAAGATCCTAATATATTTTTATTTCAGCTAAGATGTGTCGTGTCATAGCCATGATTCTCAAAGTGATTTCAAAAGCTCAAATTATTTTTGGCCACACTTAAAGATACAACTCTAAGTGGCTCATGAGAGTTGGAAAACATGTACTATACACACTTGGACTAATATGGAGTATTTTTTTGGAAAAATACCAAGTTTATTGTAGAAAAGTGTTACGAATTAGGTTTTGTACACCATGCATAATGTTTATAATGTTTAATTTATTATTATGTGTGTGGTCCACCTAGGGGTACCTAGAAGTACGCACATCACTAGGAGACTGTTAACATTCTTGGGGCCAATGCAAGTTGTAAAAATGTATTTATTTAATATTAGAGAAAGTAATTTAATAAAGTATCTAATATTAAATATGGGGTCATGGTTTTGTAATCTCATGGTTTTAGTCACATGGTTTTATGTAATACCACTTGGTGGTTTTGTGTGAGCTTGTTTCTATAAAAGAAAACATAAGGGTAGTTGTCTAAGGTTGGCTAGTTGAGGTTTTGAGTCTTCTTCTAAATAGTGCATATGTGAAGCATGGCATGGGATGTGTGGTTACATGCTTGGACATATGGAGGATGCATTGGGGAGGCTTGATATTTCAGAGGTGTTCATGGAGGATCTGAAGATGTATTGTAATGAACTTATTGCTAAATAATACGAGTCATGAATGCTTTTGGAGGTTGGGTTTTTCTCTCTTGAGTGTTTTCCAAGGGTATATCTTGTGTCATCTTTTGATGGGTATGTTTTTTATTCTCTTACATGTGGATTTTGAATATTTATTTGCATAGATTTCTCTTTTTGGGTTATGAGGATTTTGTTATTAGATAGCTGCAAGTTTCATTTCTTTTGGTATCAAAACCATGGTTGTGGTTGTATAACCCTAGGTTGAGAAAATATTGTTTTAAGTTTGAATATATGGTCTTGCATGAGAGAATGAAAGACATGGCAAGATATGAGGGTTTCATAGGTTGTTCTTTGCAGATATAAGGGTTTCAGGTTTGTTGTTATGATGGGTTATTTGTAGATTTGATGTGTGAGAAATGTTGGGTCAAAAGGGTTTCTTGGATGTACATTCACATGAGGATTTTGTGGGGGAAGTGTTGCAGATGACCCCCTCGGACAAAATGGACCTCAGAATCAAAATTAGGGGTATATTTTTTTTGGAAAAGGGTCAAAGTCAAACACAGTAAATTTTGAAAGCAGGAATATTTTCTTTGAAGCAATGTGTTTCACACATTACTTCAAAGAGGGGAAAAATGTAGATGCATAAAATTGGTCATATCTGATTAATCTTGGAATTTAATTAAATATTTATTATTTAATTAATTTCTCTAAAGTCTTCTAGATATAATTAAATTTAATTAATTTAATTATATTGTTCATTCATTTATTCTTCTATAATGATTAAATAAATCAATTTTTATTTAATTATTTCGTATTCATATGCCCACTTGATTAATTAAATAAATGCACTTTATTTATTTTAATTAATTATCACTTTTGAATTTAATTAAGTCCTTTTGATTTAATTAAATTTAATTATTTATTTCTAAATTTTCCTTCTAGTTAATTAAATATATTATTTAATTAATTTCATACCATTTCTTAAAGGTTTAATTGAATATCTTTATTTAATTGAATATCTTCCATATCTTCTCAAAATCATGATTAAATATTCTATTTAATTGTGAAAATCTTCCATTATTCTTCAAATCTAGGGTAAATATTATATTTTAAGAAGAATCTCTGTGTCACCCATAAATAAATAATTGAATTCAATAATTCATTATTTATCTTCCCATAATCTCATAAAAAGATGATTTTTTACAAATCATCTTCATCATCTTATCTTACCTCTTTTACAAAAAAAGAAAACAAATCTTGCTTTCTGCTTTTTTCTATTTTTCTTCAGCCTTATCCATCCTCAACCGTTCGATCTACCAGGAATTTTCACAATCGTTGATCATATCAACCAATCAAAAGCTTTCAAAAACTCTATAAATAGCGCAGCTGATCCAAGCAAGGGTTACACAACACATATCAAAGTAATTAGAGATTAATTGCATTATAGCATTATAATTTCATTATTCATAGCATCATCAATAGTCTTTTATTTTCAACAATCATGTTTAGCATCAGAATAATCATGTCTTAGCTTAAGCATTAGCAATTACATGCATTTCATACCCAATCTCGTTCTTTAGGAGGACTGTTCATTGAGCCTAGCATACAATCTGAGAGCCAGTTGGAATCAATGAAAATACTGAAGATAGAGGACGATAGGACGGCATCGATGACAAGATACTAAGTTTGCAAATCTTTATTGTTTTAAATATTTTGTTTTTGATATAATGTCTTATTGGTGTGATTGATTCATTTGGTTTTACATGTTTAACGCTCACAAAATCGACCACACATTATTGGTGCCCACTGTGGGGCCTTGCCCTATTTTTAACATCTACTTGCAAGTTTTCTGACAGGATCTCGCATTCTAGAATTCAGATTTTTGATGAAATTTCCCGTTTTAGCGCATACGACGATTTTTGAAGCGCATCCGCAGGTTTTTAAAGTGCATATGAGGCTTCTTTCAACACTTTTGCAGGTACTTCGGCGTATCCAAGGACTGTTTCGACGCATCTACAGAATAGAAGGGCGCATATGCTCGATTAAATTTGTTAAAATTTTTGAAAAGCGAAAAAAAAATTTAGCTGCATTCTATTTTAGCGCATTTAGGATTTTTCGTAACACATTTAGGAATTTATGTAGCGCATCTATTGTCTGCTTTAGCGCATTTACTTGTTTTGGTGGTGCATATAGATCTTTTGACGCATGGAGGTTGTAACTAAATAGGTTTCTGAGTCTAACGCCCTCCATAGACAAAACCTTCTTTTTTTTTTCAGGCTTAAAAGGAACCAATCTAGGATAGTCACAACTAGTTTTAAAAAGAAGCATCCCTAGGATAGACATGGATTTAAAATAAAGCAATCTAGGATAGTCACCACACATTGATTTTGCAGTTAAAGTGAATCCCATGCTTTTTGTGAAGCAACATCTTCACATAGTTTAGATCATTGTGATTTGGGTTTTAAAAAGAACATTATCTATTGTGCTTGTGGCAATAGGTCTATGCTCTCCCCTTAACTGGGTGACTAGAATACCAGACTTTCCTTTTACATTCATGCAATTTTACTGCTTTATTACATCCTATAGAGGGCCTTCTCTTGTGGGAAAAAGTACTCACCCAAGAGGAACAACTCAAGTGGGTTCAAGCCAAAGCCAGGCTATTCCACCCCACTATAAAATTTAAAGAAAATCAGGAGAAATCCTCTTTTGCCAGTAGTGTGCAAGATAACCATCCCCAAAGCTTTTGTTCTAAAGGTTGGGAGGTCTCCTGAGGGAGTTTATTATTTATGCACTGAACATAAACCCTTAATATGAAATTAGTGTAGTATCCAGCCAAAGTCAGTTTCTGAACATCATAATAATTACAGTGTAGGGGAGGGAAGAATCTACCCTCAAGATACTCACCATATAACTGCCAAGGACTGTTTGCTCAGGGGATCTGGTATCCACTTCTATCACTCTGAGTACGTGCCTGGAAAAGACAAAAACATGGGTGCCCCTTCGGGGGTGACACGGCTGTGTGAGTCGACACAGTTCTAAGATGTGGGTTGTTGATTATTATGGTGACCTACCAGAGTACTAAGAGTGAGTCTGCTTGAACTATTTGTCATGTGTAAAACCTATGAAAACAATTTTTGAAAAAAAATTGATCATACACTTGATGTTTAGTATAGGACTTAAAAAACAATTGTTTTCAAGGTGCTTGCTGTGTTTTCAATCACACTAATTCAAGTAAAAAATCATCCGAAATGAACATGTCAAAATCTAGCTAAAAACTGTTCTCAATTGTTCAGAAAAATAGCTTGGAAAAACTGTTTTAGCTCATCAAGGGTATATTCGGGTGCATATAAGGTCTGTTCTAGCGCATTCACTAGTTAAAACAAAGCTTTTAGGGTCTGTTTCAACGCATTTGGAGTCTATTTTAGCGCATAGGCTAAGTATTCTGCAAACAGTTTTTAGGTCACTGTCAAAACATTTTCTGAAGTGCATATAAGATACAGAGTAGCACATCTGGGACATATTGAAGTGCATTTGACTATTTCTTTGGTGCATATCCCTATTTTTGAAGCGCATATAGGAAACATAAAAGTGCATCTATCATTTTTTTTGCCTCTGACAGATTTAAGTTTATAACATTTCTGGTCCAGTAGCACATTCTCGCTCATGCTTAGGGAGTGGAAATCTACCAAGTTTTTCAAGAAGTCAATTTCCAGTAGAATCAAGAAACCCAAGAAACCTTTAGGCTACAAGAAGAGCTTACAACGAAGGAAGTTTGTATAGTAGAGTTGACACGTCTTGCTTCATTATCGCAAGTTTCTCCATAGATACTAGGATTTTGTCAGAGGATTTACTGACGAATACTCTGTTGACCCTCTAGATTCACGAGCCTATTTTCAAAGAAGAGCTCTCTCTCAATGACATAACTACAATCAACCTCTTGATTTCAACTACATACCACAACCTTCTATCAAATATTCGACACATCCTAGTCAAATACTTCAGTGAGTCGAAATAGGCTATTTGATATATTAATCATTCTTCGAAAACAAATTTCAAATCTTACAAGTGCACTTTCCATCACAAACTTCTAATTTCTTGGTTCAACTTCTCTCAACAGGATTCTGATATCCTTTATCATTGGAAGCCACAACCCCGAATTAGAAATACATAGTTTTGATCATATCATAAGATTTTCATCTTATCGGATTAAAACATCATCATTGATTGCATTCATCAAACTATGATCTAAGTTTAGGAGAACATCTTGAAATCATATGCCTGTTTTTACACGATCACAATACAATAAACTGAAGGAGGATATTCAACAAGAAGATCATACCTCAACAACACAAAAAGAAGGTGAAAATAGTGATCCCCTTTTTAGTGTGAATCGAACTCCCCTTTTTGAGGACAACATGACCGAAGGAGAAAATAATCTGTTTACTTCCGACAAAGATATGAGGAAAACTCTTGAGGATAGCGAAGATGAACAAGAGGAAGAATGACACCTTAAAGAAGCTGAACAAGATCCTAAATTTCTCAGAGCAGTATAAAGGATCGTAGCACATGACAAACAAAAATATTTCCTATTCCTGGCTGACAAAGGAGCGAAATTGCGTCATGATTTTGATATTGAGAACATAAAGAGTAAACCTAAGGATACATCATTCTTTGATCTCAATACCTTGACTCAATATGTCAAGAAACTAGAAGGAAAATTTAAAGATATGGAAGGGGGAGCCACAACAAAGACATACGCTCTTGAGGATATATTTCCATATCCTTTTGATCAACGACTCAACATGATCCCGTTTCCTAAGCATTGTGAAATTCCTAAGTTTGATCGCTATAACGGGAAATCAGACCCCATTGACCATATTAGAGACTTTCGAAACATAACTTTAGAATTTTCTCATGAGGATACATACTTAATACTGTTGTTCCCACGAAGTCTTGGAGGCCAATCTATGGAATGGTTATCAAAAATTACACCACCTGTCAAAACATTTGAGGAATTGATCAACGAGTTCATCTCTCAATATTCCTATAACATACAACACCAAATCACAATGATTGATCTATGCAAGGCTAAGCAAAATCCTGGTGAACCATTCATCACATTTCTTCAAAGATGGAGAAGATTGTTCGCTAGGTATCCACGTCATATTCCTGAAAAAGAAAAGA